>JADRCD010128824.1:0-19936 GCA_019843815.1 Montemys delectorum | reverse complement strand
AGAGAGAGAGAGAGAGAGAGAGAGAGAGAGAGAGAGAGAGAGAGAGAGAGAGCAAAAAACAAACAAACACCTCAGACTGGAGTGATGTTAAAGAGCACTGTCTTTCAGAGGATCCAAGTTCAACTCCCAGCACCCGTATGGCAGTTCTAGGGGATCCAATGCCCTCATCTGGCCTCCACAGGCACCAGACACAAATGTGCTACATATATATACATTTAGGCAAAATACTCATATAAAACAAAATAAATAGTCTTAACCAGGAGGTAGCATAGGTCTCTAATCCCAGAATTCAGGAAGCAGACAGGTAGATTTCTTGAATTTGCATCTAGCCTAGTCTACAGAGCCAGTTCAGGCCAGCCAAAGCTACACAGTGAGACACTCCTTATCTTACAAGGAGGAGGGGATAGTCTGCTGCTGCTAGTGTAAAGTACTTGCCTCACATTCACAGAGCCCTGGGCTGGATCTCCAGCCAGTCCCACAAAACCACAGAACAACAAGTTCATTCATTGTTCAACTGATACAGTTACCAAGGTTAAGTGAATGAGGTCAGTTACATTTAAGGTCAAGTCCACCTGATCCCTACTATGGGGCTGACCTCCACATACCCCAGAAGAGCTGTGGATGACCTGCTGTAGCTCACAATCAGCAAAGAAAATGGATAGCCCAGGACTCTTCCTACCTTACTACCAGAATATGTTAGCCAAGGCTCACAGTATGAAAAACACATAGCAAGAAGCCTTCTAACATCCAGGCCTGAAAAGTCTTGCTTCCCTGTGTCCTGGCATGAAGGAACATAGACTTTAAATATGCAGATCTAAGAAGAAATAAAAGCCAATGATGTGTGCATATAAAGTATCTTACAAATCCAATAATGAATCAAGAGACCCCTGAAGGCAAATTAAGTTCATGGCCATCATCAGATGTTTTCTCTCAAAATTGACTGGGTTATTTATGGAAGCAAGAAAGGAAGCTAGGTGTGTTGTGGCCCACACCAGTAATCCCAAATACTCAGAAATTTGAGGCAGAATTACTTGAGCCTGGGAGTCTGGGGTCAGTCTGAACTGAGGGAGAAAACATAAAGACTCAAAGAAGACAGGAACAGAAATCTTCTGAAAGGAACAAGTGTTGCAAGGCAGTCATTTGCAAATATGAGGACCCGAGTTCAAGTCCCAACACCTACAGAAAAAGCTGGGCATGAGCCTCTAATACTGTGGTGACTGAGACAGGAGGATCCTGTTGGCTCTCAGGTTAGGTTGAGGTTCTATGAGATGCCCTCTCAAAAGAGCAAAACAATGACAGAGCATCAATTGAAATCCTTCTCTTCCTCGTGTGTGTGTGTGTGTGTGTGTGTGTGTGTGTCCCTCAAACAGGAATTCTCCACTGACTTAATTTTCATCTTCTAATAACTCAGTCTCATTGTAGATTTTAAAAGCTAGTGGTTGCTTGGAAATCACTAATCTAAACGACTGTGACAACTGTCCTTCACCTCTGCTGGGGAAGAAGGATCTAGAGCTCAACTAGTTCTGTTAGTGATTTTCATGATCACTTGTGTGAGAGACAGGAGGAGAGAGTAAATGAATGAGTGAATACAAATATGTGTGTGTGCTGCAGAAGCCAGGAGAGGCCATCAGGATCCCTGCAGCCCAGTGTGTGTGCTTGAAACCAACTCAGGCATTCCAGAGTGCGCTTCGCCACTGCACAGCCAAACTTCTTAAACAGTGGCAAAGGCGGCTGGGGTCATATAACTGAGCATAGGGTTGCTACAACATGTCAACGGGAAAGATTTCTAAAGGAACAACCACCAAAATCCAAACTTGAATGTGGAATGAATCTGAAGTGTTTCTGGTACTGCCCTGCAGCCTGGATTCTCACAGTGTGTGTACTGTGTGTGCACTGTGTGTGCCTTCACACCACCCGAGGCTCTGAACACACAGTGTGCACTGTGTGTGCCTTCACACCACCCGAGGCTCTGAACACACAGTGTGCACTGTGTGTGCCTTCACACCACCCGAGGCTCTGAACACACAGTGTGCACTGTGTGTACCTTCACACCACCTAGTGCAGATGAATGCTGCCTATAACAGCCGAGCTCAGATTTGAGACTATTCTGTGTTATGATTTGAAGTGTTTTTACTGGACATGTAAAAGTTTTCAGTCCTTACAGAAAAATTTTTTTAATTTTTTCAGATTGTCATTCCTCTGCATGTATTAAATTCAGGTATCTTTGAATTCTACTATATTAGAATATTTGATTTTTAAAAACTACCATTTGAGGGCTGGGCATTTAGCTCAATAGTAAATGTGCTTTAGCATATTCAATCAACATCCACCCACCTCCCAAAATATGCAATTTAGATCAGTAACTTGACTTTCTTTATTTCTTTTTTTTTTCTTTCTTCCTTCCTTTCTTTCTAAGATCTTTAAGTGAATTTTTACTTGATATTAGGCCAGAATTTCCAACTATTTTTCAAATGGCCTTAGGCTACTTTTTGTATACATGTTTGTGTGCGCATGCATGTGACCCAGAGGCAGCTGTTGCATGGCTTCCTCATTTATTTCCCACGTAGGCTTTCTCCATGGTGAATTAGCTACTTTTCTATTGCTGTGATAAATCATCAAGACAAAGACAACTCACAGAAAGACGAGTCTGTGTGCACTTACAGTTCTTCAAGGGGCTAGAGTCCATAATGTCTGAGGGCTAAGGGCCCAACATCTTCAACTGCAAGCAGGAAGCAGAGAAAGCCAATGCCTGCCCTCTCAGGGCCTTCACACAGGGACTCCCTGCCACAAGCTGCCTCTCCTCATGCACAACAACACAATCTCTTATACTTTTTATGCCTCTAAATCCAGTGCCACATGAATGCTGCTGCTAACTCTGGCTGATAGCTTGGGATGGACACCTGCCTGCTATGACCACATTAGCATCAGCTCCAATAAGGACCCTGGCTCTTCTGCTATTCTCCAGCAGCGGCAGCTCTCCTGCAGCACAGCCTTGGCTGTGACATCAGACTTGCCAATGCTCTTTTTCTCTCCAAGCTGAACAGTCTGTATTTCTTTCTTTTGGCCTCATTTTCTCCTTTTCATTGTAGATCTGCATACGTTACTAGTAACAACCAAGTCACAGACTCAATCTTATGCTGTCTTGAAATTTCCTGCCAAAGAAATTAGTCTATTATTTTTTAATTTAGCCTCACGACATGGGCTGAAAACAGCCAGATTGTTTGTCAAAATCTCACATGAATGGCTGTTAAGGTCCTTGCTTCCCTTTTTAATCAAACTGGGCTTCCACTGTCTGTGCTACTCTCAGCACTGCTGCCTGCCAGGCCTACCACACTGGCTCATTAAGCTCTGTTTCCAGCATTCGATTGCTTCTCTGGTCCAAAGTTCTGAAATCTTCCACATCCCCCCAAAAAAGGGGTGGTGGGGGGCGTGGGGAGAGACAATAGGATCTTTACAGCAACTATCCACTCTCTGGTACCAAGGCACCATAGATAAGGGTCTTTTTGGACCTATGTTTCCAGAGAGTTACAGTCTAGAACTGTAGAGATGGCAGCATGGCAGCATGCCATAGACATGACAGCCAGAGCTGAGCGTTACATCTCAAAATATAAGCAGAAGGCAGAGACAGCCAAGTCAACAATCTCTCAAAACCCAGCTCCAATGACAGGCTTCCTCCAACCAAGCCATACCTCCCTTCTAAGCCTCCCAAACAGAATCACCACTGAACTCAAGTATTCAAACGTCCAAGACTGCAGGGAACATCTCATTCAAACCACTACATATGGGTACTTGGGGTTCAAGCCCCCTAAATCCATATAAGATAATGGAGTGCATAATCTCAGTGTTAGAAAGGTGGAAACTGGTAGAGATATTTGGGACTCACAGGCTTGGTGAGTCTCAGGGTCATAAGAGGCCACGTCTCTAAAAAAGTAAAGTAAGTAAGTAAATAGGTTTTGAACAGTTCCTTAATAATGACACCAGTCATTATCCTCTGGTTTCCACAATCACACACACACACAGAGACAGGTGCCCACATAAACAAAGAGTATCAATTAAGTGAGCTCTGAAATGGCCACAAGCCATCTTTCTGCTAGCACAAATAACTGGTCCACTGGAGGTTCTTTCATGTGTGTTCTGCTATTTGACTGTTTCACCATTAGAGTCTTTAGGCACCAGTCATATCAAATACTTCTTGTTTGCACTGTTTTATTTTGCATGTTTTGACACTGTGGTACACTTCCAATAACAGACTTCAGTGCAGTTAGTGGCATTGCACACAACCACTGCCTTACATCTTCAGAACGCTTTTATTCTACAAACTTATGAGACCGATTAGGAAGGGACTGTGGATGTAAAGAACACTAGGCAGATGAACACAGACACTTTGATGTCAGCTGATGGTGGAAGGTGGAAGGACATAACACATCCTCAGTTCAATCAACACTAAGTACCTCCACCCATTAGACAGAAACCATAAACAAAGGAAGCCTGAGAAGCCCTCAGCACACACATACTGACATCTAGGAAAGAAAATGGAAAAGTAAAGCCCCACAAGGAACAACTCTAATAACAAGTGTATTTTGCATAAGATAAAGCAGGCCCTTCAGCAAGGCAGAGAAGAAAAGGATAGCCCTTCATACTGAAGCACTTACCTTTCTGGATGCTGGTGCTAAATTTAGAAACAGAATTAAACAGGCCATTCTCAATTGACAAGCTGTTCTAAATCCTCATCTGGGGACTGTTCTCCTCCCATGTTAACGTTATTTTATTCATTAAATCAGAGTGGAAACAAAAATGAGAGAACCAAGCAAAAGGGTTTACGCATCCAAATAGCTGATGTGATTCACATGGCTCTCGTGCTGAATCAATCTTGTGGACAACCTAACTCACATCTTAAAAGACAGCTAAAGACCAGCTGGGCCTTAATTTAACCAAAAGTTATCTGTAAGAGATAACTTTAGAGCCAAGGGATGACAGTGTTGTACTCTTGAGAAATGAAGGACTCATCCTATCCCCTTTGAAATTTAGAGGAATAAAAACTACACACAGTCAAGCAAACTAAACTTTTGTACCAGGTTCTGCAACCAGACATACCTGAACTAACTGGTCCACTCCACTGTTTCTCTCACTGATTGCAGCTATAAAATCTGAACCCCAACAGTAATAACAAGGGTGAGAGTACTGCTGGGTTTGTGTCATTTGCCTTTTGCCCTCTGACACACTGCCACAATTCAGACCTGAGGGAGGGTGGAAAAGCCCTGTCACCCTCACCTGAAACAGGATGCTACACAACCTCCCATGGAAGGCAGTGCTACAGTCCCAAAAGTCCTGTCATTTAAACCCTCCAATCAGCACAGGAAGTGTGTGACTGAGGACTGGGACTCAAGACTCTAGCTTCTCCAGCTTGGAAAGGCCCAGGGCACAACACAATACCAACACAATGAGGGAGATGGGGAGCTCAAAAGTTACTAGAAACTCCTGAGGTTACCCCAGGAGCCAGCCAGAGCCCCTTGCTCAACCTGAACTCAGCAGCACTTTGGATTGTGAGCACTCAGCCATGGCTATATCACTGCCAGGATCTTGGACTGACTACAAGTGGGAGGTGCACAAATCAGACAGACCCCTACACTCTGAAAACAACAGAAACTGGAACTCTAAACCATCTAAGATAGTTCCAACTTGCAATATGAACTCAGCTAAGAGGATGGTACCCCACAAGATTATCAGCCTTCTCCACAGGATTTAAACAAGACACATGCAGACTCTCAAAATATTTAAGATATCCAAAATACAACCCCAAATTACTTAGCATATGAAAGTCAGGAAGAAAATGAACTCACACAGAAAGTTAGTACAAACACCAAGATTGACACAGATGTAAAGTACTTGACAGATTTTAGAGATGTTTACTATACAAAAAGTTCCACAAAGGGTGAGCATTCTTTTTTTTTTTTTTTTTTTTTTGGTTTTTCGAGACAGGGTTTCTCTGTATATCCCTGGCTGGCTGTCCTGGAACTCACTCTGTAGACCAGGCTGGCCTCGAACTCAGAAACCCACCTGTCTCTGCCTCCCAAGTGCTGGGATCAAAGGCATGTGCCACCACTGCCGGTGAGCATTCTTTAAAAGAGTGTAAGAAATAGGAAACCTTAATAAAAGTATTGGATGAATTCCCAGTAGGCTGAAGGTGATAGGAAATTGTCATTGCCACACACACGGACCAAATCCAATTACTCTGAACAACTCACAGAGAAGACACTGAACAAAATGAAGAAAGGCTCAAAGCCCTATGGGGGGAAAAAAATCAGAAGGGTGGAGTCACACCATCAGTGTTGAAGAAAGAAAACGGAAGTGTTTGCAGAAAAAGAATGCACAATGATGGGTAAGAACTTAGCAAAAGACAAGAAGCATACAGTGAACTCTGAACAAGGCAATTTCCCCAAACCTATTTCTGAATATATCATAACTAATTAATGAGAGCCAAAGGGGGAAAAACAATCTCAAAAACAGCTTAAGAATCAAACTGTAAATAAGTCATCAATAGGAGATAGCAAGAATATTTCCAATCATTTAAAAGTAAAAAGTATATATTCTTAAAAGAGTAAAATCAGGAGCAAGAGAAAACATCTCAGTGGTTAAGAGCACTTAATGCTCTTACAGAGAACCCAGGTAAGATGGTAAAGGCATCACATCTCACCAGGTAAAGGCACCTGCCCCTAAATCTGACATCCTGTATTCAATCCCTGGGACCCAGGTAGTAGAAAAGAACTAACATCTGAAATATGTCCTCCGACCTCTGACCTCTGCAGGTTTGCCCTAGCATGACCATGCCAATACATCCAACATAAACAAAATAAATAAAAATGTAATAAATTGTTTTCACAACAGTAAAAAAAATCAATGAAACCAAGTACTTCTTTTCTTTAAGTGAGCAAGCAGGGAAGAGAGTCAAACAGGGACAGAGCATTTGCTGCTCTTAGGGAGGAGAGTCAAACAGGGACAGAGCATTTGCTGCTTTCGAGAGTGGACCTGAGTTCAGTTCCCAGCACCCACCTGGCAACTCACAATCATTCCTGAGGATCCAACACATTCTTCTGGATCTCTGTTAGGTACTAAGAATACACACAGTACACATAAATATGCATAGGCAAACATTCCTATACATAAAACAAAATAATCTAGAAAATCTCTAGCAAGATAGATTTAAGACACTGGAATGAGCAGTGTAGAAATTAAGAAACACCACTGCAGATTCCATAGAAGGTTAAAGGCCAATCCAAGTTTAATGCCCAATAACCATGGCAGGTAAGGAAAGAAGTCTGAGAGCTATTGCCAACACTTTACCCAAGGTGAAGCAGTCATGGCACCCACATGGAAGAACAACAAATGCTACAAGGTGTCCTCTGGCTTCTACAGGTGCACAGGCCCTACCCACACTCACATAGAAATCCAATTAAAAAAAAAAATCAAGAGTGCGATGGGCGGTGGTGGCACACACCTGTGATCCCAGCACTATGGAGACAGAGGCAGGTGGATTGCTGAGTTGGAGGCCAGCTTGGTCTACAGAGTGAATTCCAGGACAGCCAGGGCTATACAGAGAAACCCTGTTTTAAACAAACAAACAAACACACTTGATCTTAGCCAAAAGGCCAGGAAGCGATATAATAAATCAGTGAATAAATGAATAAGTAAGTAAAATAAAAATTCAGGTAGAGCTCAGTGTTAGAGTACTTGCCTAGCAAGCAGTAGGGCCTGAGTTGCATCCCCAGAACTAAGGGAGGACAGTGAGATAGGCTGTCAATATTAACTCCCAGACAAGATAAAGCATGATATGATACAGAGTGGGGAAAATAAAAAGCATGAGTCAGTCTATAGGAATAAGAACATAAATGTCATATAACCCTGGAAAGGTTGGTGACTTGGTCCCAAGAGGGGAACGGCCCCACTGTGAACACTATATATTATCTCTCAAGCAATCAGGACCCCTTAAGACCAGGAAACACGCAAACAAACCTGGGGCTTTGTGCTACAAAACGAAGTGAGTTAGTAAGTGCTGAGGTGGCATAAAAACCACACTGGTTTCAAGAAACCGCCACATTCATCTCAGGATATAAGTGGGTGGTGGCGCACGCCTTTAATCCCAGCACTTGGGAGGCAGAAACAGGCGGATTTCTGAGTTCGAGGTCAGCCTGGTCTACAGAGTGAGTTCCAGGACAGCCAGGGCTACACAGAGAAACCCTGTCTCTAAAAACCGGGAAAAAAAAAAAAAAAAAAAAAAAAAAAAAAAAGCTGTATCATCTCAGGATATAAACACTAAAAAAAGTGACTCCAATCTGAAACCCAAAGAGTCTTCACAAGCTTATAGTTATGCATGCAAGCACATGCTGGCTCTGATAAAAGGCACTCAATAAACAGGGAGGCATAGCATTAGTCCTGTATTTTCTATACAAACTATCTCAAAGGACTGAATAATTGAATAACCAAGAAGACAAGCTCATCTTTATCCAATGCAATCAGGGAATGAAGACGTGGAAGCACACAAAGGCTACCACCTCACAACCACAACTAATGAACGTTAGCAAAGACCAATGCTGTTCACACCAGAGATAGACACCACACACACACACACACACACACACACACACACACACACCTCTTAATGAAAGAAGCATACCATGCCTTGTCCAAACTAACAAAAAGCAAACCTGTATGTAATCCAAGTCCCACGACAGTCACAAGGACATGGTAAGTGACCACACTGGATATATTCAGCAAAGAAAGAATGTGGAACTCTACAGTGTGAGCCAACTTCTACAAATATAGCAGAAAGGAAAATGTAGCCACAGAGGAAGTGAATTAACTAAAACAATCAACTTTTTAAGAAACAATCTAGGAAACACAGATACTTCTGATGCTTAGTAACATCAAATTCAACATGAATTTTTCAGGTTTTTACTTATATATTTTCTCACATATTTGCTTGTGTGTGTGAGTGTGTGCTTTGGTGTGTGTACATGTGTGCCACATGGGCACTCATATGCCAAGAAGTGTGCACAAAGACCAAAGGGCAACTTTAAACGTGGTTAGCGCTCTCCTACAGTGTGGGAGGGAACCAGGGGTTGGACTCGGGCTGTCGGGCTTGGCAGCAAGTGCCTTTTCCTGCCTTTATCATGAGATCTTAAGTTTAAAAAGACTTTTTTGGATTCTATGATATCTTCTCCCCATCAAAACTTTGTGTGAATGCATCCTAATTCCAATTTTCAGAGACTTACCTTACCTCAAGAGCCTTCAGGTAGGTGTTACAGTTACAGTGAGGCTTGGACAGACCTGAGAGTAACTGCCTCTTTATAAAAGGGGGTCTGAGGTCAGAACACTATGAGAAAGGGAGTTTTGTTGCTGCAAGCTAAGAACTAGCTAGCACAGATTGCTCCTTCTCACAACCCCAGGAAATGACAAACCTCCAGGCACTGTGGCCCCAGGGCTTCCAGATTCCAGAAGGATGAGGATGGATCAGGGAGTTCCTGTTTAGGGTTATACTATGGAAGCCCTGGTGAGCCAAGACAGAAACCATGTCTTTTGGAGACACAAGCTGAAATATCTAACAATGTTGTAATATAAAAATTTTGTTTCAAAATAACCTAGAAAGGGGAAAGAGTGCTTGTATGTACACAGAACAAAACCAGCCAACCACATGTTGGTAACGGCAAGTTTCACTGTATCACTCTACTTTTACATTTGATATTTTTCATAATAAATAAGTTATAAAATTGTAAACTGACATCTCAAAGTAGCAGCAGCCACCACCACAGAACAAGCAGTCTGGCATGATAGGGCAATGGGAAAATGGCATCGTAAATTCCTGCAGATAACGTACCAGCCATAGGGATTGGAATCTACCCCTACACAGACACACCAAAGGCCAAATCAGTTCTATGATGTTAAGAAACTGACCATCCCAGAGCAGCCACTCAGAGACAACACAACTTGCACAGTTCTCTAACTAAGGATTTCCCAGTAACAGCACTGGTTACTTGATCTCTACACTAAACAGCAAGGCTGGCTGACTGGCATGTCAGAAGCCTGGATAATCTGAGGACTCTCAACTTATGAGGAGTCCCCACTTCCCCCATTGCTCAGGCCAGAGAAGTCCCCACGTCTTAAGCCACACCAGACAACAGACAGGAAAAGATGGCTTCTTCACAACTTCTTCCTAAGATCAGCCAGGTCCCAGGACCAGACATCTGGGTTGAGGTAAAGCTAAAAAGACACAGTGGCTTGTATTTGTATTGTTTTATAAGCGAGATTATGATTTTAAAGTATGCATCCCAGGTCACCAAAACAATTCAGCAGGTAAAGGCATTTGCTACCAAGCCTGGCATGGTGAGAAAACAGACTCCCTTCAAGTTGCCTTCAACATCCAACCATCATATGTGTACACACTCATACACATGAATAAAAAGCACATCATTTAAGTAGAGAAATGTAATAAATAAAGTACACATTCTCTTAAGTACTTGTCAAGCCATGTATCTGCCCTTTGTCACCTCAGTCATGGGCCTGTCAGCAGGGGAGCCTTATGATAGCGATGACTAACCATGGCTCACTCTGGAAACACTACTCTCTGTTTCCCCACTGAGGACCTAAACTTGCTCTTTATTCTAGGACCACCATTTCCATGTGGCTTATGTACAGGTGGATCTTCCTTAGGGTTTTCCTTCTGCACTCCACGAATGCTCTAGGGACTCTGATGTTTCTCATCAGAGAGCAACAGTCAGACAATTAGGAAGTTCTGTCATAGAATGTGCCTTCCTTAAATCTAACAGTGAGTCACCTTGAGAAAGCACACAGTGAAGGAAAAGGATAGAAGTAGGTTGCTTCAGTGCCTGCCCAGTCTCCTAAGAGGGGAGTCCCCAGTCCTCAAGATGCTTAGGAAGTGAAGGAGGGACAAGAGGATTCTATTTCCTGTGTGCATCCTACATATGGGGGGGGGGGGGGGCAGGAGAATAAGCTTTCCTAGCTCTGTAGCACCAGGCCCTCCAGAAAGTAAGTTTCCTCTTAACTCTGTCTGCCACAGACACAAATGCTGTGGACCATTCTCCTTACCCTGGTGTTCATAATGCTTTATCATTATCAAAAGCTAAATCACTGGAAGGCACACAGCAAGAAAGGATGTACCCAGAGGATCTGAAGGAATGGTCCTCTCATCTCCTCAAAGTATAATGAAATAAAGATGCCAAGAGTTAAGCAGGATGGCGAGTAAATCTAACAACGCAGTAGACCACCTACAAACCAGCACACAGTGCTGCGCTGCGGCTGAGGTGTTTCTGTCATGCTCCGACTCTGTGGAGAAGTCAGACCTCTCAGAAAACAGCACACAAGGAAAGTGGTAGCATGGGGGCTATTACTTTCTGTTTCCAGGTTAGATCATCATCATCATCATTATCATCAGAAGACGCTCTCAATCCCAAATAGACTTTTTCTTTGAGACTATGGGAACTCAGATCATCCCTCTTCCCATCTGTTCCCTGCATGCTTCTGCCACAGCAGAAACAGGGGCAGTGAGAGGGTAAGGGTGGGACAGAGGGAGGCTGTGGCAGGGCAGTAGGAAGCTGGGGGCAGAGCAGATAGACTGTAGGAGGAGCTCTTTCTGATCCTGTGCTCATCCCCATTCCAGCAGTTGGTTCCACTCTTTTAAGGCTGTAGGCTCCAGGAACAAGACTCATAAGCTCTCGCCGCGAGCTTGCACAGCTCAGAGAACTGAGTGTCATCGACTCCGCTCTTATTCCAGTTCCCTAGGTTCTGATTGGCTGTCCTCTTCAGTCATAACTACTCCTATCCCTTTTGCTCTTTAACCTCTTGAGAGCTCGTGATTCTCCATGTTCAAATCCCCTGGTGAAGGCCTACTGTGTGTGCGGTGAGATCAGCTGGACCTGACAGACACATGAAGAATTTAATCAAGGTTGGGAGGTGATGAGTTTGTTCTATCACACACATAATGTACTGGATGTTCATATAGACCAAGCACTGTTTTACGGCCACAGTTAGTGTGATTCTTTATTTGTTTTTGTTTTTTGTTTTGTTCTTTCTTGTTTTTTTGAGACAGGATTTCGCTTGGTAGCTGACCTCAAACTCACAAAGACACACCTGCCTCTGCCCAAGTGCTGAGATTAAAGAAAGGCATATAAGTAAGCGGAGGGCTGCTATCATCATATCTGGATTAGAAATGAGGAAATGCATCACTTTAAAGTGTGTTCAGGGTTTGTGAGATGGCTCAGTGGGTAAAGGCTCTTGCTACCGAGCTGACAACGTCAATCAAGTCCCTGGGACTAAATGGTAGAAAGAGATAACTGGTTCCAACCATCATGTGAATGTCACGGTGTGTGTGCACACACACACATGTATGTATGTATGTATGTATGTATGTATGTGCATATGATGTAAAAACTCCACTCAGAGACAAAGTCATGGTGCTAGGCTAAAGTCTCCCTACAGGCTGCCATGCTTCAGGCACACCGCGCTCACAGCTCACTACAAGCACATGCACAAGTCATGCCCTAGATGCTGTCTACCTCTTCCCAGGCCACTGACTGTCTCACAAAACAGTCTTGCCTATGCCATGAGAGGCCTCATACCACAGGCTTGCCTAGTATTTAACCCGTCATCTATATTTCTTTCTTTTTTTTGTTGTTTTGTTTTGGGTTTTTTTGTTTTTTTTTTTTTTTTTTTGAGACAGTTACAAAATCTACTTAAAACAGACCATAGTCAAACCTCTTTTTAAGGCAGGCACATGTTGTCTGTGCGATGCATTTCCTTCATCTGATCATGGGTCACGTGTCTGGCTAGGTCACTCTCTGTAATCCTAACATTAATTGGTGGAATCAAACTCTAACCCTTCCATTAGAATGGAATCTGGACTGTAAGAGCGAACACAGTTATCACTATCTACAACAAGGGTTTGGCACGAGGCAGCCAGAATACCGAGCATGCACGGATAAAGATACAAAGTGATCCTTCAGGCAAGGGATGGAAGGAAAGGCTCTGTGCAAGTCTGCAGGAACAGGAACCAGCCACCCAAATACCCCTAACACACCCTGGCTCAATCTGGCTTCATACATGTTCACACGTGCCTATAATTCCAGGACTCAAGAGGCTGAGGCAGGAGGATTGTTGTTAAGTTTGAAGTTACACAGCAAGATCCTATCCACCCCTTCCTAAGTAAGAAAAAAATTATTTTTGTTAATGTTAAAAAAAAAAAAAAAAAAAAAAAAAAAAAGCTAAAGAGGGAATCACAACTGGAAAAACTCAAAATTCAAGTTCCAATCTTCTCCCACATTCTCATGTAATTAATCTCTTCTGCCCCTTTAAAGACTACTGGACATCCTGTAATGCCAGCACTCAGAAGGCTAAGGCTGAGGGTCCTAATTAGAAAGCCAGCCTAAACTGCACAGCAAGATCTTGTCAAAGAAGGGAAAGGAAAGGGAGGAGTGGAGGGAGGAAGAGAAGAGAAAATAAATTATGAAAAAAAAATAGGGCAAGTAAAGGTTTGTTTTATTAATTAGATTTTACTCGTGACAAGGGGAATATCAAAAAAAGAAAAATGTCACGACAAGGCATACAATCACTAGCTCCAGCAGATACCACACAACATTAACTGTTCATTGCCTGTCTTTGGTTGCTGTAACTGACTATCTCACCAACAGCCGCATCATACTAGATGTGATTCCTGAGCAGAGTATCTGATTAAACCATATTTAATATGGCCCATCTTAAAACTGGGGTACAAATTTATGATCTTGATGCTCTCATAATACATTTGAGGCCCACTCCTCAAGCTAATGAATTTCCTAAACAAATATTACTCTAAAACAGGGAACTGCATATAGTTTAATCTCTGAAGTCACCACTCAACCTACAATGTGTGATTTTATATATAACAAAAACATTCAGAACATACTAAGGAACTAACTATCCTTTCCAAGATCAAAATACAGTAGTTGTGAAAGGAGACAGCACTGGGTGAGATAATCTATGGATTTGATTTGATTCTAAGCAAGAACCTTGGGGAATCAAAATTCACAACTTCCCTCAGTTCTCTGCCAAGGAAACCTTGAAATCATGCTTTGCATTTTAATAAGGGGTCTGGTTTAATGACTCAGCAAATTCATTTGGAAACCCAATCTGAAACCACAAAAGAAGTCACTTTTAATGTTTATGTTCTTATGATACAAACACTGAGCAGTTCCCTTGCAAGGCTTCAAGGCAAGTTTTAAAACTTTTCAGGGGAGCCAGCAAGATGGCTCTACTGGTAAGGATGTTACTGCAGTCAAGCCTGAGGACCTGAGTTCAATCCCTGAGTGGGAGGACAGAACCAACTCCTGAAAGTAGACCTCTGACCTCCTTGAGTAAGGATACAGACACACACAGTAAACACAGTAGTGAGATTTTTTTTAATTTTCAGAGTTCATGGTCTGTTAGAGTTAACAATCATTTACTGTGACCTCTTCAGATTCTCATGTTCTCACCATGACACTGTCATGATGCTGTGGAAACTGCTGACACAGGCTAGTGAATTGTGCTACACAGCTTTGCTGATACACAATCACTGAAGGGCCATCATCTAAGCAAAAAAAAGCAAAATCACATTTTAAAATAAAGTGTTAAGAAGCAGGTATTTGTCTTTTAACATTTCTGCCAAGGAATGCCATATTTAATTCTAATGAGCAACTCATATCAGCAAGATGCTGCTGCGTGGGGCTGAGTCAGAAAGCTAACAGTTACTACCGACTGTTGGGCATTTAAAAAGATTTCAAAGAACAGATTTTTTAAGGGATTTAATCCTACAAAGAAAAGCCCATGCCACAACCATTAGAGAGAAGAATTAGGTTCTAGTGTACCTGAGAGCTGAAGGAAGGAGAAAGATCTTTAGAAAAACAAAACAGTAAGCTGAGATCTTAACATAGTAAGAAGCTCTTACCTCCCATTGTAGGTGGGGGGGGATATTTCGTATCTGAAGTTTCCGAATCCTGCAGAAGAATTAAAACATTTTAAGAAACAAAACATACAAAAGCAACACACACCAATAGCAACACAGAAGCTTAGAAAATACTTAAAATATGAATTTTAATTTAATTGCACACCAAAATGAAATGAGGAAATGTAGCCCACAAAAAAGGTGAAACACCCCCAGGGTATGCCCTGCTGAGACACTCGGACCCAGAACCGTTAGGTGACTGGTGTTCTATAAAGCACCAAAACAGACACATAAAATACATTGATGTGATGACTAACTTTAGCATCCAAACCTCCTTTTCTCAACTTAAGCTCCCGGAGCACAAACAAAGCCTCGTCCAGAGGTTTCCGTACTGAGAGCACCACAGCCAAGAGGCTCATTAGAGCATTTAGGGAACTTGGGACTAGAGAAAGAAGAAAGACTCTCATTTTTTCCCAACCTCCTGACTATAAAATTCAACACAATATTTAATCATGAGTGTGGGTTATAAGCCATAGTACCCGTAATTCTCAAATCAATGAAAATCATGCATTTTCGTGCCACAAAAGGTGCAATAGATCATTAAATGTCATCTATACTTAGTGTCAAAACTCATACACACATATACGTATACATGCATACATACATGCACACACACAAACGCACACGGTCTCATGCAGACCAGCCTAGAATGCCCTGGAGCTCTGAGACACCTGCCTTTACCTCTGAGCACTGGGCTTACAGGTGTGCACCACTATCACACTCACTCATGCAGTGCTGGGAACTGACCCAGGGCCTTACGCATATGAAAGAAAGTGCCATCTACTAAGATTCATCCCCAACCCCTCAGAATCACACTGAAAAGCACACATTACTACATCATATGTCAACACTTTCCTGACTAACTGTATGGGTTTGGCTTTCTTTTCTGGAGACAGGGCCTTTTGCTCTGTATCCCAGGCTGGCCTGGAACTTGCAACAATTCTCTTGCCTGAGCAGGCTTGAACTAGCTCACCAGGATTGTTAACTGTAATTTGAGATAGTTTCTTTAGCAGTCCTATCCATTTTGTGCATCTGAAGACATTCTAGGACTGGGGAGATGTTTTAGTCAGTAAAGAACTTGTGTACAAACATGAAGGCTTGTCCTCTATCTGTACCACTCATTTAAGAAGCTAGGCATACTGGTATACACCTTAAAGGTCAACGTTTAGGAAGCAAAGCAGGCTCTTTGGGTTCAAAGCTAGCCTACATAGTGAGTTCTAGATTAGCTGGAACTATATACTGAGACCTTGTCTCAAACAAAAAAGACGGAAAAAATTTGAGAAAGACTAATTAGCTTTGACCTCTGGTCCTCACATTATTCATGAACATGTTCACACTAACAATATTTATGATGATACCAGGACTTGGGAAAGTGAGGCAGGAGAATTATTGTGATTGAGGCCAGACTAGCAACAATGTAAAACTCTGAATCAAAATAAAGAACATAGGTTTGGGGCCAAGAAATCCACAGCACAGAATACATGGGGAATCCTCTTCACCTTGGTTCAAAAGCTCCCCACCCTTCACCCTCTGTGTGGTATATAAAGATGGAGAAAGAGAGATGGCACGTGGACTGTGTGAGACTACTCTACAGGTACCACACAGAGTCAGCCTTCAGCAGCTCAGGACCACGACAGCTGCTGGAGTGATGAACCTCTGTGACACGCCACAGGGATACTTAACCGGCAGGATTCCAAGTTTGGGCCAACCTTGGTTACACAGTGACCCATGCCTCAGTAAAACTAAACAACAGTGACAATGTCCTAGGCACCTGAGTTTGACAAATCAAGAAAGTAATTCAGGGGTTGGAGAGATGGCTCTGCAGTTAAGATCATGCATTACTCCTCCAAATAACCTGAGTTCAATTCCCAGTAACTGAATCAGGATGCTTATAACCACCTATAACTCTAACTCCAGGCCACAGCCTCTGTGGGCACCTGTACTCAAACACATACTTACACATAATTAAAAATAATAATAGAGCTTGGGTGGTGATGGTGCATGCCTTTAATCCCAGCTCGCAGAAGACAGAGGCAGCCAGAACTCTGAATGATTAGAAAGATGATAGATAGATAGATAGATAGATAGATAGATAGATAGATAGATAGATAGATAGACAGACAGACAGACAGAATAATGGTGATGGTAATGATGATGAATATAATTCAATTGTTTAACTCACAAAAATCAGAACCACAGTGAACTTCCCTTTCCCCACCAAATAGCCTATAAATTTGAACTTTTAGAGCCTATGATGTCTGGTGTAGATTCTAGTGAGTTATTATCTCTTTTCTCTCCCAGAGTAATAGAATTAATGTCATAGCTCCTCCCTATTCAAAGACACCAAAGGAAACAAACTCAAATTAGAGACTCCCTGTTCATAATCTACATGAAGCAGACAGGAGGTGCACTCAAAATTTTTTATGACACAGTAAGACAGCAAATCATCAGAGAAAACAGACCAAAAAAAAAAAAAAAAGGAGAAGTAGATATTCTATCAGTTCAGAAAAAGAAAAATCTGAGCACCATCTAATTATAGTATACATAGGAAATAATGCTTTGTTCAAAAATAACTCCTGTGAATTAGGCATGTAGTCCCAGCACTCAGGAGGCTAAGACAGGAAGATTGGGAACCCAAGGCTATCCTGGGCTACAAACCAAACGATCATCATCACCATCACCACAACTCAGGATCATATTTTGTCTTGTGTTGTTTTGTTTTTCAAGAAAGGGCTTCTCTGTGTAACTCTGGCTGTCCTAGAATTTGCTATAGACCAGGCTGGCTTCCTAACAGATTCACCTGCCTCTGCCTCCTGAGTGCTAGGACAAAAGGCACGTGTCATCATCACCTGACAGCAGGCTCATATTGATATTGCTTTTTTATAAAATATTAAAAATATCTGAGGGCATGTTCACCTGTGCCTTTCATCCTTCACGGATCTCTAAGCACCAACTGGTTCATCACTCCAATGACGCGGACCCTCTTATGGGCTCTTTTCCTGCCAGCCGCTTGGGAGTGCCATCTCAGCGGTAAGCCTAGACAGGATGGCATGGCGCCCCAGCCCCCGCCCCAGAGTTTATAGGGCAACTCATGGGGTGAGGTCCCTTTTCCTTAGTGTCCCTTGTACTCCTACTTCTCATAAACTTCCCAGCATGCTTGTCTGGCCAATGTTGTCGTTGGGAAGACAGCTTAATCATCTTTGTAGTGCCACTACCACACACACAACAATGGTGCACTAAATTGAGGCCCTCTGGGGTTAAATGTGCAGAGGAGATGATTTGAGATTGTAATTTAAAGCCAAAAGGAACGAAAATAAGACAATGGAATTTAAATAGGGTCTATGCCCCTTCCCTTAAGGAAAACTGTGTGTCAAAAGTCTCTAACCTTATTTGTAGGTCCTTATCATTACTGATGGAACGGAAACGACGTCAGGGGCCACTGGGTAGAGAATGATAGCTGGGCCTCAGTGGATTGAAATGCTGTGACCCTTTAATACAGTTTCTCACGTCATGGAGCCAGCCATAAAATTATTTTTTGTTGCTACTCCATAACTAAATTTTCTACTGTTATAAATCGTAAGGTCATGACCCACAGGTTGAGAACCACTGCCTTAATTAATAAATGGATTGAATTTGTTTTCACTCATTTCTCAACAGGAAAAAAAAGTAAATTTTTATTCCTTCCTGAATTCCTTATGTTGAATTCTTTCTGTTCATGAAACATGGGGTAAATCATACAGTCCTCAGAATTGCCCTTGGCTCGAAACCTTGTCATCAATGCTTTTTGTCCCCATGCCACACGTCCCCAAATCTTTTCATCCCAAAGTCTTGACATTAAAAGCAAATAAATAAACTCAGAGACTGCAAGTAGTCTCCTAACCGGGGGAAGGTAACAAACGGGGCTGGAGCGATGGCTCGTCAGTTACAGCAACTGGCTGTTCTTCCTGAGGTCCTGAGTTCAATTCTCGGCAACCGGATGGTGACTCACAACCATCTGTAATGGGATCTGACGCACTCCTCTGGCGTGCAGGTTTACATGCAGATAGAACACTCATACATAGTGACAAACAAATAATCAGACCTTGAATCTCAAAAACAAAGCAATGAGCCTCCACGTATCTGTTCCCAGCCTCCCTGATCACCTTTGATCGGATCATGTTGAACCTACACTACCTTCCCAACAAACCCACTCAGGCAGATGAGGCTGAAACAGTGTAAAGGACTCTGGGGGACGGGGCCTTATTCACCACAGCCATGACTCCAAGAGCACCCCAAGGTTGACTACCTGAGACCCCTGTTAGCACATATCTACTCTGTGTTTATTCTCAGTTGCTCATAACTCTCACCTCCTCTTGGTCTGTTCATACTAAGGTCTTAATAACATGACTTACATTTTCTTGGCATAGTGCTAAGTCATAAATCCTATCTGATTCTAGATTTTGCCTACAGTTTCCTCTATGAGCTACTCAATAACCTTTCACTAAATTGAGTATGATATACAGGACAGCACAAAACACACAAACGCCCTAAAATGCCAAGGAACAATTCAAGTGTGTGGTAGAGCCCTCCTAGAATCCCCCAGCACTGGCTCAGAACCAGTCGATTCTACACCTCCAGACCTTGTCTGCAACTCCCACCCCCAAAAGGCAACTCAGGCTTCTTTCCACTCTTCCTCCCTGAGTGTAGGCATCAGCTTTAAACTGTCATCAGTCTCATAATCTATTTATAAATACATGTGTCTCTTTTAAAAACGCTGTCAGGCTACAGTGTGGTAAACTACATCTCACTACACACACACACACACACACACACACACACACACACACACACACGCACGCGCACGCGCACGCGCACGCACACGCACACGCACACACACACACACACACACACACACACACACACACACAC
>JADRCD010128823.1:0-13182 GCA_019843815.1 Montemys delectorum | reverse complement strand
CCAGGAGTTAACACATACTTTCCTGCATTTGAGTCCAACTTTAGTCCCATGCCTCTTTTCTCTGCCCGACTACTGTCTTTTGGAATGCGCTATTCTAGGATGCATAGGAGTAATTTCTGTTTTTACAGGAGCTTATACAGAAGCATCTCAGCGACGTGGAGTCTGACCTTTGCCTCAAGTGTCGTGGACTTTGCACTTGATCTTTTGAGCTTTTGGGACCCAGAGGGAGAATGCTGCTTTAGTTACTTTACCTGCTCCTTTAATAAAATGCTCTCACAAAACCAAGCTAAAGAAGAGAAGGTTCACTGTGGCTTGCAGTTTGAAGATGCAGTCTATACTAGCAAGGCGATCATGGCCATCAAAACGTGAGGTGGTTGATCTCATCCCACCCACAATCAGGAAGCCTAGCTTGCTTTCTTTTCTTTAATTCTGTCTGAGACTCCAGCCCATGGAATGATGCTGCCAACAGTTACGATGATGGGTATTCTCACGTCACAGAACCTAATCTAGATAATCCCTCAAAGGCTTGAACAGAGGCAAACTCGCAGGTCTTCTGAAAGCTTGTTTCCTGGGTGATTCTAGGTATCATCAAGTTAAAAATAGATATTAACCATCACAAATGTTATGAATTTTAATATGAATGTCCACAAAAAGGCTTATGTTGAAGGTTTAGTCTCTAGCTGGAGACACTATTGAAGTGAGTGGGTTATAAAGGCTCTAATTTAGTGAATGGACTGAGTTATTGGTGGCTGTATCTTTGAAGGGACACTTAGAACCCAGGGCTTAGTTGGAAAAAGTAACTGGGATGTCTTTGAAGGGTAGTTCTTGATCTGGTCCCTTCCATCTTTTTGTGCCCCTTGGCCCATGAGGATCACAGTGTTTCTCTACTGCACCTGTCCACCCATGGTGAGCTGCCTCGTCACAGGCCTACAAATGATGGAGCCAGCTATTGGTGTGGCCTGAAATTTCAGAAGCCATGAGCCAAGATAAGTCTTTCACTTGGGTGTTTGCCACAGTGCTCAAAAGTAGATAGATAGATAGATAGATAGATAGATAGATAGATAATTCATAGATAAATAGATTATAGACAGATAGATAGATAGATAGATAGATAGATAGATAGATAATTGACAAATAGATGATAGACAGACAGATAGACAGATAGATAGATAGATAGATAGATAGATAGATAGATAGATAATTGATAAATAGATGATAGACAGACAGATAGATAGATGATAGGTCATAAATAAGTAGATAGGTAGATAGGTAGACAGACAGATAGACAGATATATAGAGAGAAAGAGAGAGAGAAAATAGATAGAGAGATAGATGATAGATAGGTAAATAAATAGACAGATAGTTAGACGTAGTTTGCAGTATGAGAAAAATTTTCCCAAAATTTCTCAAACTTTTTTCTTCATTTCATGATCATGTTTCAAAAGGCATTGTGTCCCCTCCAAGTGTCTTTGCCCTTGATACAGGGTCACTTGTCAGAACTGATTTCTCACCACTCTGGATAGGAAAAGATTAAGATACCTGCAGGTTCAGTGTTGCCACTCTGTCCCTGCTTCCAAGATGACAGTCGCTCTATTTGCCACAGGGACAAATATTGGTTCTTCACATAGCAGAAGGAGAAGGGCAGAGGGAGCCCAGCTAGGTCACTCTAGCCCATTTATGAGGTCACTAATCCCACTCATTAGAACTTCATTCTCAAGACTTAATCTCCAAATCCCTACTTCCTAATACTATCCCATAGTAATTAAGTTTCAACACACTGATTCAGGGGGACGTATTCAGATCATAGCACTAGATGTGACTGTTTAATATGGACGTGGAACACAACAGTCTCAAAAATAAGTGCTTACTCTCAAAGTCTCGAGCAGCTTATGAGCATGATGTGACTGGGAATCTAGGAAGGGTCTCCACACACAGGCTATCGAGCAGGTACCAAGGAAGAACAGGATCACTCTATCACACTGCTTTAGGAACCTGTTTGTTTCCCTTTTTAGTTTAGAAGGATAAAACTGCTGTTAAATGTCAAGATGAAACACTGAGTCACTTCCAAAGCCTCTTTCCCGGCTCTGCCCCCCTAGACACCCCCAGGGCGCTTTTCTTAGACCTCTACTCATTCCCCTTCACACTCCTAGCTGAATCCACTTACTCCTGCTGTTCCCTGACAATCCATATGGCACAATTTCCAAATGTTTATTAGCAAGTTGTAATTTCCAAAGACTAATGTCCATGGAATGTATCAGAGAACTGTCAGGTTGGTCTATGGATTCATAACATTAAGAGCTGCCAAAGGGCCCCTGGCGTCTATGTTCTAAAGGGTCTACCCAAGTCTCACCTATAGCTGTACCCAGGTACCTCCTGGAGCCTTCACAGTTTTTCCTTTCTGGGTGATTCCTCCGAGGGAAAGCTGAGCCACTTTGCAAATACCCCAAAGTAGCTCTGTGTTGGACCGTAGATCTTCCTATAGGCTGCTATCCAAAGCATGTGTTGGGAACAGAGGTAGACAGGGAGGGGTGTATAGGCCTGAGTATTTTCATGTAATTCTGGCGTGAAGCTCAGGGAAAGCTAAGAATATGCATTCAAATATGCACAGGTACATGGGAGACTACAGCATTTTATTTAACTATATAGTACCTTGACTAATGGCTTTCAAATATTTAGACATAAGGGAAAGGGTTTCCACTGGCACCCTTTAACCAAGCTTTTAAAAATATAAACAGAGAGCATAGGAACCACAGACTCCCACATCCCAAATCAAACCAGTCTTCATGTCCTGACCTGTCTTAGCTTGGAGTTTCTAAAAGGTACAGACAGAAACATGAAGTAACACACAGTTAGTTTGCATGAGAGATTATCTCAGGGAAACAGAGTACCAGATGAGAAAGAGACAGACAGAAAGGAAGAGCAGAACACCAATGAAGAGTTGCTGTAGGGTACCTAGTTCTGCCAGAACATCTGGACGCCAGAGTTTGAAAACAGGAGCATCATCTCCTTCCTCTGTTGATTGATAATCTTAATTCTTGAACCCAGCATACCCAAAGGCCAAAAGTGAAGACCAGGACAGTCAGAGTCAGTACAAAGTGAACAGAAAGTAGCCTATAAATGGATAATCTGCTCCAGCCATTGCAAGAAACAGAGAAGGAGAACAAGAAGAGGGGACAAAGATGTCAAATGATCTAGGTTTTCCCTTATCTTTTGTAGCTAAAAATTCTGCAGTGATCCAATTCTCTGTATTTGTTAGTAATCTCACTCACGAGTCTGTCTTCCAAGGAGAAGAGGCTGGAGCCACTCTCACTTCTGTCCCCTAGCCCATCACTCACAAAACTTCACAAAGTGCCCTCTACAATGTTTCTCAGCTGAAGCCCTTCCTCTGCATTCCCTGCCCCTTTGACTTAGCATAATCAATTGTTAGTCCAATTGAAGGAGCTTATTCCAGGTCAATACTAGCAAAAGACTACATGGTGATGTCTCCTGGAGGCAGCATTAGCTGACTTGTAAACAGCATCCCTTTCTCTATCTTTCCCATCTACAGTCTCATCCATGGACCATCACCTTTACTATCTCTTATCACTGAAGTATTCTTTTGTCTTAGAATCTTTGTGCATATTCCCTATTACTACAGAGTAAAGTCAAAATTCCATACTTAACTTACAACATCCTTCCTTCCCTTTTCAAACTTCCCTTACCCCAAGTTCATCTCATGCATGCACACATACACACACACACACACACACACACACACACACACACCTCCAGCAATACCCAACTTTTCACCATTCTCCAAACTTGCCATATGCTTCCGTCAACCTACAAATCACCTCTGTGACATCATCCTCTCATTCCTACACATCAATAAATCCTGATCTAACCAAAATGCTACCTTCTCTGACTTCTCCAAGATGGTTCAGTGCTATTCCCAATGGAGTGCTCAAATCAAGGTATAATTATGTACTTGGATGACTCTTTCCAACTTTGGGGGTTCTTCCTGGCCAGGACTAATGTTTTATTCATCTTTGTATTCTTGGTAACCAGCCAGTGGTGAACACAAAACAAAGTGGCAGGGTTGTCAGATAACTGCAAGAATGAAAAATGCTGAGTCAAACCAGAACAACTGGCACACATGCTTCCTTACATCTGTCTCATTTAAGAGACACTTATACCAAGACACTTGCAAGGAGAATTCCAAAGGCAAACCCAACTGAAAGGGTCTAATGCCCATGCATGCTCTCAAGGTGAATCAGGTTGAAAATGAGCTAAGTCACTGGAGTTCCTTGTGAAAATACCAGAGGTGTTAATGTGGTGTTTAGCACATGAACAACAAGTAACAGCACAGAATGAACTGGAATAGGCAGGCCTAATGCTATGAAAATTGTCTGGTACGAGCTATATTTAGGAGGGAAGGAACCGGCAGAATGTTCAGCATCAATTCTGTCTCAGTTTTATCCCCTAGTATATGCATTTTTACCGTATTTATTTAAAATCTTGTTCCACAGAACATTCTATAATTCATATTGGTAAATATAAAACTAGTTAGTTTCTCTGTGTGTGGTAGTCAGGCGTTTTATTAATATTAAGACAGTATGTAGGGAGGTTAGGTAGGACTGCTTTCTACTCTCACAGGGGATGAGTTTGGTTCCCAGTACCTGTATCGCAACTATAACTACAATTCCAGGGTATCTGATGCCCTCTTCTGGCCCCTAAAGGAACTAGAAGACACATGGCGCGCGCGCACGCACACACACACACACACACACACACACACACACACACACACATCTTTAGAAGAGAACAAATGGAACATTAAGTACCCTAAGCTTACTTGTGGGTATGAGTGTAAGGTTTGTAGGTGTGAAGGGTTTTTGTGGCTGTGAGGGTGAGGGTATTTGGGGTGTGAAGTGAGGGTGTTTGTGGGTGTGAATGTAAGGTTCGTGGTGTGAACGCAAGGTTCGTGGTGTGAGTGTAAGGCTTGTGGTGTGAGTGTAAGGTTTATGGGTGTGAAGGGTGCTTGTGGGTGCAAGCTTTAGGGTATTTGCAGAGAGGATTAACTGACGGAGGGGAGCCCTGCCTTGGGTGTGAGCAGCCCTGTTGCCTAGCCCGGGTCCATAACTAAATAAAGAGAGAAGCAGAGAGCAGAGCACTGACACTCCCTTCTTCCCATCCTGGTCTCTGGAAGTGTAAGTTTCCTCTGTACCTGCTAACACATGTCTCCACACCTCCCTGCTTCCCCTGCCATGAGAGACTGTAGCCCCAAAAACCACAAGCCAGGATAAACCCTTCCTCCCTTAGGTTGCTTCTCACCAGTCAGATGGTCACCGTGATGAAAAAATTAAGAGATAAAAAAAAGCACGTAGGAAGCACGGACATTACAAACACAGAAAGAAGGGCCAGCCACATGATACGCTCAACTCAGGACCAAGACCAGGGCACTGCAAAGCCCGGCCACCAGGCAAACAACAGCCATCCAGGAAATCCCTGCCAGTAGCCAAGAGGCGTAGCTGGAGGGCAGCATGTGAGGAATCAAGGGCTTCTACTAATAGAGCAGAGACCAAGCAATGTTGTGAACAAGCAGGATATCTTTACAACACCGCGTCCCAGCTTCACAGAGGAAGAAATCCCTCATTAACCATTATATAACAATTAACAACAGAAAACCGGGGAGGTGTGGGGGGGGGAAGGAGGGACCCTTTTGAATCTGTAAATCTCCCTGCAGTTCTGTTTGTTCTAGGAGTGCCATCGTGTTTCTTTTAAATGATACGCAAAATAGATACGAAGAGAATCCGTGAAACCCAATTTGCGGGAAGACTTTCCCTGCCCCTGACAAGGTCCAAGTAATCATTGTATGGCACGCAAACCTAAAACAATACCCTATCCATCTACTTTGTCTGCTCCCTGTTACTAGGCTGTGTCACTGGTGTGAATGCAGGAAGAAACACAGAGGACCAGAATTTCACTTTTTGATGAAACTACTAGTGTGAGCCATGGGTGATAGAAATGTCAGTGGTGTCTCAATCTCCCAGTACAGGATACTACACACCCATTTCCCATCAGTTCCAAATTGGTTTCTTCCCCTAAAGAAGAAACTTTCAAGACTTCCGAGATAAGCCTGCTGGGTTAGTTGACACACGAATCTTCTTCTTAGTTCCTGCCCACTGACTCATAGTCACAGCATTTGAGATAAAAGTCAGACCACAGAGGAAGCAAAGAGGACTCTACATGTCTGTGTGTGTGTTGAGAATAATGTCCAGCTCTTCCTCCCCACAGAAGTTAGTCAAGAATAAGGGGGAAGGAGGCAGAAAGGAATGCCAAAGTCTACGGAGAGATACAATTCACCAGGTGGCCCATCTGTTCAGTGGCAGGTAGGAGACAGGACAAGGTGTCACGGAACAATAAGAGATATAAGAGAACTCCAAGTTCAAAAGTTTGAGTGTAAGGGCCATTAAATATAGAAAGGGATGACTAAGAAAGACAGAATGATCCTGGGCACATTCCCAAAACAGAAGTGGTATTCAGCAGGCTGGGACTGCAAGGTTGTTACCTGGCTAAAGAACCATCAGCAGAAACACCTAGTGTAAGCTTTTGTCTGCAAGGTGGGTCAGACAAATTGTAACTATTTCACAAGCTCTGTCTGAGTACAGCTTCAACCTCGGCACTTCCTCACACTCCTCCAGTTCCCAGGACACAGACACACTTGTTACATTGCTACCGTTTCTTTTTTGCTTTGTTTTGTTTTGTTTTGTTTTGTTTTTATTGTGATTTCTTAGGGATGCTTCCTGGAACAGGGTGTCTAGAGAAGCATTAAGCAAGCAGAGTGGAACTCTGCCTCTTCTCTTTCCATTCTAAAACTTATACCCTGAAGACATAGAGTACTCAACAGCTAACAATCCCATACCTGCACTGATACGCAGTCTATCTTTGTGGAAATCACACTGATAAATAGGATAGCTGCCTGAACAAGGTTACTCCATAGCACTGGCCACATTACATAATGGCCCCAAATCCCAGATTTCTGGATTAGTGCTCTAATACTACATAACAGATTGCCACAAACTGAGGCTCACAAATCACCCCGTATTCATTATGTCTATTTTCATGGGCAGGCTTAGGGGAGGCTTCTTTGGGGCTCACAGCCAAGGCATCATCTGGTCTGTCCTCTCATCAAAGGATTCACTGGGGAAGATCTACTTTCCAGCTTCACTCCCACTGTTGACAGAATTCATTTTCTTACCGTTGTTTGACTATAACTATCCTCAGATCCACTGCCTGCAGCTCTTCGGCACATGGGGTTTTCTCTCTTCCAATGCTAACCAGGCTTTATCATATTTAGACTCCAAGATCAGTGGTGATTGGGTGCCTTTGAGATGGTATGCCTCTGAGATGGTATAGCTATACACCACGTGAATCTCTCTAAAATAACTGCATATCTCATAAAAGGAGAGGATCTGGTCTGCTAAAATGTAATCTTAGGAAATGTCCCAATTACCAAGGCATTACCAAGGTGACATTTCATTTACATTTTATATACAACCCGCTAAAAGCAAGTCATAGGCTCACGTGTGGTAGTCCAACATCTCAAGTTCTTCAAGGCGCAGCTGTGCTGCAGCATCCACCCCATGTCCTGTGCTACCAAGGTGCTCAAGTGGAAAGCCAGCTCCAACAAAGACAAAGAAGTAGTGAGTGAGGAGCACAGGAGAGCAGCAACGTTGCCAGCTATACCTGTTCCCACAAAAGTAGAGAGGAAGATCCCTTTTCAGCTCCTAGGCATGATGACTGGGTAGTCACACCAAACACCGCGGTGTGATGTGTGCCTCCCACAACCACCTTACAACGTCAACACGTTACCCTTCTGGCATGAAAAGAAAAGTAGAAAAGAAGCTCCCCCAAAAGGCAGCAGGAAAGGATAGATCTTCAGACCAAAAAGAGAAAGGGAAAGGAAGATGGGAAATAGTTTCCCAAGAAACTGAAGAGCATCCACCTACAAAAATGAAAACATTTCAAATCTAAGTGTGTGATGCAGCCTCTGGTGAAGCAGAGAAAGAATCCAAGTCTGATTGGCCATGTGCCCTGTCTATCAGAGGTCTCTCTCTCTCTCTCTCTCTCTCTCTCTCTCTCTCTCTCTCTCTCTCTCTCTCTCTCTCTGTATAATCCTGAGGAATGTTTTTGGCCAACTGTGTTGTAATGCCAAGTTTTTAGTAGCTCTACAAAGACTTTTGTGGGGGTAGGGGGAGAAATTCTTCTTCATCACATTTCTTAAGCATTGGGGTGACATTGCTGTGCACTATGTGAAGGCTGTCAGTTGTTCATTTTGTACTCTCAGAGCACTGAGTGCCTTCCTGACTTTGGTATTATTATTCATCATCTGCCTCAGTATTCTGTAAAACCTCCTCCTTCCCCTCCCTCACCTTTTGATTGGCTTAATAAACATCTGCTGGCCAGTAGCTGAAGCAGGATGGGAAGGTGACAGAGAGAGGTACTCTGGGAGAAGAGTTAGGCAGGGGGATTCACCAGGTGACACAGAGGAGGTCCGAGTGAGAGAGAGGTAGGTACCAGGCCACATGGCTGGACATAGGCCAGAAAGAGTCAGGTTAATTTGTATGAACTATCTGAGAGTCTGTCCAGTTTCAGTGCCTAAACTTTTATAAATAATATCTCCATGTCATTATTTGACAGCTGGCAGGTGCGAGAAAGCCCAGCAATACTTCAGTGTAAGTGATTTTTTTAGGAGGTGAGATCAAGCTCAGTGAGATGGTCCAGTAGGCAAATGTGCTTACAGAGCAAACTTGACACTTGAGTTTAACCTCTAGATCACACAGAGGAGGGAGAGAACCAACTCCCAAAGGCTACCATCTGACCCTTCTGCACATGGGAGCGGCACCTTACATACTTTCTCTCTGTTTCTCTCTCTCTCTCTCTCTCTCTGTCTCTCTCTCTCTCTCTCACACACACACACACACACACACACACACATACACACACCTTAAAATAAAATATAGTTAATTTTTAAAAAGATGTGAAATCATCAACTCATTTATTATTTGGTACTTCCAGAAGATATTGGGATGTTGAATTACGGAAGTCATTGGCTGTGTTAGCTGCCATCTTGACATTTCAAAGGTGAGATATTCTTTTTATATCCTACAATATAAAGCATACTAAATGGCAGTTTGGGGCCATAGACACACATTTGATGCTTTAAACTGACTACTTTTATTTATTATTTAAGATTTTCATTCAGTATATTTTAGTCACATTCTTTTCCCTTTATCTCCCTACTCATCCAACTTCATGTTGTTTATGTCTTGAAATTTTTTCTTAAAATAAAAATGAAACTCACTCATTAAAAACCATGGTGTTTTATGAATTTGTGTTGGCCAGCTCCTTCTGAGCGATGGCCCGTCACGGAGTGTGGTTGATATACATTTGCTTCCACTCTCTCCCGACAGACAGTCACCCTTTTTGTAACCAGTTTCCTAGCTGTGGTAGGACTTTATGGCTACTACCCTTCTTTTGTGCCAGGACTTTGTCTGGCTTGGGCTTAGACAGGTTGTGTGTGTGCTGTCACAGTTTCCGGGAGTTCATGTGTGTATCTGCTCTATTGTCTCTTCAAAATGCTCTTTCTTTTAAATCCTGCACCACCTCTGGCTCTTATAGTCACCTGTCTCCTTTACCACATAGATTTTTCCCTGGGCACGTGATCTGTTCAGCCTTGGGTTCTTTGTCTCATTGACAATATCAGGCATGAGTTCCATCTCCATGAATGAACCTAAAATCCAATGGAAAAGCAGACAGTAAAAGGTGGGATGGTCACTCCCCTGACATCTGCACCACGACTGCACCAATGGGCATGTCTTGCAGCAGGGTTATTATTGTAGCTTACAACGTTCTTAATCATGGGTGAGATCCATGATTACAACAAAAGACATCATCCTTCAAGCAAAAAGACCATAGTGCGGGAAAAAAAAACGTTACCAATTGTACATCTGACAGAAGGTATTTAGAGTATAAAAATAACCCAGGGTGGTGGTAGCATACCCTTTTAATTTTAGTATTCAGGAGGTAGAGGCAGATGGATCTCTGTGAATTTGAGGCCAGCCTTGTCTACAAAGACAGTTCCAGGAAAGCCATGGCTACACAAAGAAACCCTTTCTCAAAAAACAAACTAATAATAATACTACTACAATAACAACCACCTCCAAAAAACCTGAACATAAATTTTAAAGGCCATTTAAGAATGAGTTACAGAACTGTAGTGGTTTGAATGAAAATGGATTCCATAGGCCCATAAGGAGTAGCACTATTAGGAGGTATGACCTTGTTGGAAAAGGTGTGGCTTCTTAGAGGAAGTATGTCACTGAGGTAGGCTTTGAGGTCTCAAATGCTCAAGTCAGGTCCAATGTCTCCCATTTGTCTCTGCTGTTAACAGATCTGGTTGTAGAACCATCAGCTAGTCTGCAGCATCATGGCTGCCTGTGTACTGCCATGTTTCCTGCCATGACGACAATGGGCTAAATCTCTGAACTGTTAGCCAGCCCCAGTTAAATATTTCCTTATAGGAGTTGTCATGGTCCAGATGCAGAGACCCACAGCCAAACATCAGGTGAAACCCAAGGAGTCTTGTGGAAGAGTGGGGGGTGGAAACGAGCAAGTTGGAGGAGTCAAGAACACCACAAGAAGAGCCACAGAGTCAACTAACCTGGACCCATGGGGTCACAGAGAGTGGACCGTCAACCAGGGAGTGTGCAGGAGCTGGACCTAGACCCCATTTTGTAGCAAATGTGTGGCATGGTCTTCATGTTGGTCTCCTAACAAGTGGGGGAAAGAGGCTGTCTTGGTCTCTCTTCTCTGCCATTTGATCCCCTACCCCTACCTGGACTGCCTTGTTGGGCACAGTGGGAGAGGATGTGCCTAATCCTGCTGAGACCAGATGTTCCAGGGTGAGATGGTGCCCAAGAGGGACTCCCCTTCTCTGAGGAGAAAGGGAGGGGACAATGTGACAAGGGATTTCTAAGGGTGGGGCTGGGAAGAGAGGATAGGGGGTCTGTGATTGGGATGTAAAGTGAATAAAAATAAATGGACGGACAGACAGACAGACAGACAGACAGACAAAGTGAAGAGTTGCATGGACGTGTTCTCTTAACAGCAGTAAAAACCCTAACTAAACAGGAAGTTCTGAAAAGATGAAATGAAAATGGCTGAAAAACACTTTTTTAAAAATTTAAGCAAATTTTGGAAATGCAAATTAAAAGTACTTTGAGAGTACTTTTAGCCCAGCCAGAATGACCAACATTCACAAAACAAAGGGCAGCAGATGCTGGTGAGGATGGAGAGAGGGGACCACTCACAAGTTGCTGGCAAGAGTGCATCCTTTACAGCCGCTATACAAAGCCACAGTGTGATGGTGAACAACAATCTGAAAATAGTTCTTGTACAAGATCCAGCTATATCGGCTAGCTCTTGATTCTCCAGCTTACTACAGAAATCCCCGTTCTTCACCCGTCCTCATTGCTGTTCTCTTCATAATAGTCAGAAATTAGAAGCATTCTGGCTGCCCATCAACTGACTAATGGAGAATGAAAGTATGGTACATTTACACAATGAAATATTATTCAGCTATTAAGAAAAATGGAAATGTGAAAGGATTAGGAAAATAGAACTAGAAGCAATCATCCTAAATGAGGTGACTCAGACCTGTAAAGATAAATGCTACATGTTTTCTCTCATGTGGACGTTAGCTTTTATGCATTAGATATGTGTGTTTCATTTTCAATGCCCACATAGGATAGACAGGGACCAAGCGGAGACCAGGTAAAATGGGATCTTTCAAGGATAATGAAATAGAATATATTATTTTAAAGGGATGGGGGAACCAGAAGAGGAGGATTAAAGAGTATGGGGGATGGGAGGGGAAGGTAGAGGAAGGAACACAGGGAGGGTACCACTCAGGCCTTCGAAACAGAATACTTTAATTACATCTAGCCCCATGTCATTTCTAATAGATCTAGTTTCAAAAAAAAAAAAAATCCTTTGACCACTGCCTTGTTTAGCTACACTCTGTGTAATGTGAAGAATTTTGTTAATGTACTATAAAAGATGGAAACTTGAGAATGTGGTAGCTTTGATATGAGATTGTGACTTGGTGTGAGTTTGAAGTATCTGAAGTACTACTCTGTTTTTTCCTCTTAAGAAAAGTTATCTCCAAGTCTGAATCTAGAGCGACTTCAGAAAAGATCTCCAATCCATGGCTTTTTAGATTTTCAATATAAATGTTAGGAGTTGTTTACAAATTGACATATCTGTGTGTTGGTATAAATTTTTAACTATGGGAAGGCAGGGGGCTAAGCAAGTACCAGTCCCATTCAACTCAGAAAAGAGATTATACAAAGCTAACAGGAGACAGGGACCACGGAGGTCACATTAGGGTCTCTATATATCACAACTGCTATAATGGAGTCTGCGCCATGAGGGTTCCACACCCACCAAGCTCATCCTGCCTATCCTGACATTCATAAGAAGTCAGTCTCACATGTCAGAGAGTGACTGTGGTTATCACAGGGCCTTAAAAGTCCACTCTTGGGCTGGCGAGATGGCTCAGTGGGGAAGAGCACGGACTGTTTTTCGGAAGGTCCTGAGTTCAGATCCCAGCAACCACATGGTGGCTCACAACCACCCCATAATGAGATCGGTCACCCTCTTCTGGTGTGTCTGAAGACAGCTACAGTGAATTATGCTGGAGCAAGTGGAGCCAGAGTGAGCGGGACTAGAGAAGGTCCTGAGTTCAATTCCCAGCAGCCACACACATAATAGCTCACGGCCATCTGTACAGCTATAAATAAAATAAATCTTTTTTAAAAAGTCCACTCTTAGGAGCAATCACAAAAGAAATAAAAACATATGTCCATACAAAAGTATGTACACATTCACAGCAATATTAGTCAAAATAGTCAAAAAGTAGAGATAACCTAAAAGGCTATTATTTCACAAATGAATATATACAGGTGTAAGACAAAGCACATGAAAATTAAAAAAAAAAAAAACCAAAAACCTGAGACATGCTATTACACAGCGAACTTCACAACCAGTGTGCTAGGAGAAAGAAGACAGTCACAAAGGGTCATGGGTCATATTGTTTCATGTATGAAATGTCCACAGTAGGGAAGTGTACAAAGAAAG
>JADRCD010128822.1:0-15197 GCA_019843815.1 Montemys delectorum | reverse complement strand
TTACCAGCAGGTGCCTTCATAACCAGTTATCATTGTGGCTTTAACTTGTGAACTTCTTTAATGGCTGTCGTTAATTGTCTTTTCACTTGCTTTTGTGCTTCTTGGATGAAATGTCTGTTTGAATCTTTTGTCAATTTTGTAAGATTTGTATATTTGGATGTGGTTTATTCCCTGGAAGCTCATGCACTCAGAGCTTGACCCTCAGTGTGGCAGTGGTAAGAGCTTTAAGCTGGGGTCTTGTTGGATCCATCGTGGGGTCCGTCATTAGAAAAAAAAAACAAACATGATGCTATTCTTTAAGGACTGAGCTGGTTCCTGAGGATCAGCTGTTACAAAGCTTGAGCCTGAGTCCTCTCCAGGCTCATTTGCTTGTTCATACACACGTGACCACAGGAGGGCTTGGCTGCTTCTCCACCATGCTGGGATGTAGCACCACCTCAAGAGCCAAATAAACCTTTCTTCTTTGCACATTAACTGGAATCAGCCATCTTGTTGTAAATTAACGTAAGTTAAGATTTTTATTTTTTTAATTAAAAAAAGATTTATTTATTTGTTTGTTTTATATGAGTATACTGCAGCTGTCTTCAGACACCCCAGGAGAGGGTGTCAGATCCCATTACAGATGGTTTTGAGCCACCATGTTGTTGCTGGGATTTGAACTCAGGACCTCTAGAAGAGCAGACAGTGCTCTTAACTGCTGAGCCATCTCTCCAGCCCCAGATTTTTTTTTTTTTTAGACATAATCTGTACTATACAATTCCCTTATCAGATGTGATTTACAAATATTTTCTACAAATTCTTCCGTTTTTCATTCTTAATGGAGTGCCTTCTGAGTATAAAAATTTAAATAATATTTTAACTTAATATTTAGCATTTTATGTATGTAAAGATCACTATATCCAGCTTTACTCTTTTTCCAATTCTTCCTCACCCCAGAACACATCCCCCTTCCAACTTTATGTCCTTGAAGTGAAATTCTTGGGTTTGGGTTTTCTTTTTGGTTTGTTTGTTTGTTTGTTTGTTTTTTCAAGACAGGGTTTCTCTGTGCAGCCCTGGCTGTCCTGGAACTCACTCTGTAGACCAGGCTGGCCCTGAACTCAGAAATCTGCCTGCCTCTGCCTCCCAAGTGCTGGGATTAAAGGCATGCACCACACTGCCTGGCTCTTGTTTTTTTTTTTTTTTTTTTACTTCTCCTTCTCCCTCTCTCTCTCCCTCCCTCCCTCCCTCCCTCCCTCCCTCCCTCCCTCTCTTCAGTTTAGACAACCAAGGTTGACCTTGTACTTCTAATCTTTTTGCCTCTACCTCTGTAGTGCACTGATTGTACTTCTAGGCCTGTGTCCGGCGCAGTCCCCAACCAGCAGGGAGGCAAACGCAGAACAACCGGGTTCTTTCTCAAGGCAGTTTAATCAGGAGTTGCTTCTTTCCAGGCAGTGACCCCGACCCCGCCTGGGTTCGGGCTTATAAGCACTAGTGCATGCCAATCATCGAAAGCCACGTATCATCTCTCCATAGGCTCCTGTTCGGTCACCAGATCTTGCTGGACAATCGCACCACCTCATGTCCAAATAAGGAGTTGTTTTTCTCGGGATGCACACTCCCACCGGCGCCATTACCAGGTGTGGCTCTCAGTTTACTACATGCCTGATTTACGCTGTGCTGGGGATTGAACCCAGGACTTTATGGATGCTAGGAAAGTACCCTCCCATCTGACCTACCAGTGGAGTTCCAATGTATAGTTCTGTGATTTTAGCCTTATATCTAAGAAATGTTTCCCAATTCCTAGTCACAAAGATTTTTCTCCGATGTTTCTTCTAGTAGTTCTATTACTTAGGTTTTATATGTAGGGTTCGTATCTACACTGAGTTAGTTTTTATAATGTGGAAACAAATACTGTTTTTTCCTTTTTTTAAATCCAATTTTTCAGCATAATTTATTGCATAGCTTTTCCTTCTTGTCTATTGAAGATAGAGTAACTATATATTTAGTATATCTATCCCTGAACTCTCTCTTGTTACATTGATCTAATTACCTTTGTTACACACACCAGGACAGTATGGTTGCCGTGGTTTCATAATGAATCTTAACATCAGATCATATAAGTCTTGCAACTTTATTCTTTTTCAAGACTGTTTGATTATCCTGTTTCCTTCAATTTCCAGGGTATGTACATCAAACATCCCTGCACTGAGCCTGCAGTACCAGCAGTCCCTGTGCACCACACATCCCTGCACTGAGCCTGGGGTACCAGGGGTCTCTGTAGACCACACATCCCTCCACGGAGCATGCAGTAACAGTGGTCTCTATAGAGCACACATCTGTGCACTGAGCCTGCAGTATGGTGGTCCTAATAGACCACACATCTCTGCACGGAGCCTGCAGACCCTGTGGACTCACCTCCTTTCAGAGCTGTAACCACATTTCCCTGCTTGCTGTCAGCTTCGGCAGGCGAGAGGCAGCAGGATGAGGTTGGGGTCGAGGCTAGGACAGTGGGAGAAGCTGACTGGCCCCTGGGTTTTCATTTCAATGGAATGTTTTCCTGGGCATCGCCTTTCTCTTCCTGGGTGGGTAGATGTGCACATGTTCCCAGGGAGGAGTGTTTTTCTTGGGCACTTTTTATTGGGTTTCAACTAAAAACACAGGATATTGGTACAGACCTTTAGGTTGAATTGCAGTCTACCCCCTAATACTTCCTTGGGGCTACATCTTACTCAATCTTTCTTTAAGTCTCACTTGCTTGCCCAGCACAGAGTCACAGAGTTCTGAAGGTAGAAAGGGCCTTGGGGACCATCGAAATGATCTAATCTTCCAATCTCACTATTTGATGAAGACATGAGAAACTCAGCTCCAATCATGTGGATCTGGTTGCTCATAGCACTGGTCTCTAAAACCTGTTCATGGATAGTGTGAGCAGACACCCAGGTTTACCCAGGAGAGTCCTTGGTCCAGTCTATTACCTGGGTATAATTATTGACAATCACCCCTTTGCTTCGTCAAACGAACAGGTTAAATGACAAATTATGTAGCCAATGCTTGGTAATGCTTTCCACCCACCATGTGAGTGCCAGTGTGGAGGGAGGAGTGTCTCAGAGTTACATTGGTAAGCTCATGAAAACATCTGTAACTTCTCAAGCATGAGAAAGAAAACCGGTTGTTAGGTCTGAAGGGTCTAGAAATATGCTGCTCAGGTGGTACATAAAACCTCCAGTGCTGTGTTTGACTGACCCAGCTTGCAAGGTGCGTCTCCTTTCCCTACCTCCTCCATCCGGACTCATCATCTAATGTCGTACAGCTCTGACCCTGGAGGCCATTGGGTCCTGTCTCTGCCTCAGTGCTCTGGGTTCTGTGGAAGACTCCTCCCCTGCCCACCCTCACCACTTCCTCTAATGTTCCCAGATGCTTTAGAAATGTTTGTCCCTTCCTCCCCCTACCCCACCCCCCCACCCCATAAGCCCACTCTCAATATCCACGGGCACCCGCTTTGAACTTATTGGGGCAGTCTCCTGCCTGGGCTGTGAGCAGTCTCAGGTGCCAGCAGGACTGTCAGTAAGCTCTGAGCACTGCGGTTGGTAGGAGCAGAGGACACAGGTAAACACTGCCAAATGCATTCACTCAAGAATGATTTATTCAGGACTAAATTTTGGTCCAAACACAACATTGTGGGGTCCCCAGAAGTGCACCCAACACGCTCATGCCCAGGGAGCTGTTGCCCAGTTCTGCCTAGATAAAGTATGGACCTATGTGCTATATACAGTTAAGTCTCAAGGACGAATGGCTTAGCATAGCAAAGAGGATCTAGCTGCCACATGGCATTCCTCAGTCCCTACCTGGCAAACCCCACCCTCTACCCTGAATTTCTCTCTCTCAGGGGCTGGGCTGCCCTTCCCTGTATAATCCTGCCATTTTGGTTACCTAGCCCTTTCAGTCTACCCTTTACCCTCCTGGCTTCGCCTCCCTCCTCTCTTCACATGACTCAGGGCTTCGCTCTCTCTGGACTCTCCTAGACGTTCCTGCCTCTGGCTATGTTCTCCCTTTTACTTACAATAAGCTTTCTCCTTTACCATACCTACAAGGAGTCATGTTCTTCTTTTTCATTCCCCCCACCCCGTTCAGACTCCCATGTTTGTTTCTTTCCTGGAATTTTGTGCTCCTTTAGGAGGAAAAAAAAAAAATCAGTCCATTAGTCTTTCCCACGAAGTTTATTTCTGAACTAACAGCATAAATCTCTGATCTATTTAAAACCAAGGAAAGAGAGGTTAAAATAACCTTTTCAAGGCCTCTGTAGTGAGTAGTTATCCCCTGATTGTTAAGCCCAGTGCCTGGGACCCTGGCTAGCTCAGCCCTGAGGAAGGAGGGGCCCTGGGCACAGCCCAAGCTTGCCCTTGCTTTCCTAAGTTCAGGGTCTTCCCCAGCAGTGTTTATGAAAGGGAGGCCAGTGTTTGTGGCTGAACCAGCAAGAGCTTTTCCAGAAGGCTGCCCAAGGCCAGTCACGGAGCTGAACAGGAGCCATGTTCGGCCTCTTGTGAGATGAGATAGAAAGCATACATCCGGGACCTAGTGAGTCCCAGGTCCAGAGAAGCTTGCCCAGTGGAACGGGAAGCAGGAGACAAGTGGAGATATGGAACAGAAGTACAAGTCAGGGTGAGGTAGGGAGGAAGGGGAGTGGGAGGAGTCTGGGATCCAGCTGTGGAGAGGGAGAAAAGATTAGAACTTTTATTCTTCAGATTACTGCGAACCATTCTCATGCTTTCCCCCACCCACCCACACCACCCTCATCTCGGTTCAAGTCAGTCGTGCTCTAAACACCTGCCCCAAACCTTACTTTTGCTTGCTTCATTCAGGGGTTGAGGCGACTTCTCCCTAATTATCTGAGGAACTCTCTTTGGGGATCTGAGAAGACTGTGGTAAGACTACAACAGAAGGGAAAGGTGATCATGCCAAGGGAACTGATCTTCCCAGGCCAGGCAACTGTGTCAGTCATCTGGGGATCTCGCGCTGTCTCCTCCAGTGAACATCCCCCAGCTCCGAGCAACCACCTGATTCCACCACAACCCTTTTAGCTCACAGCAGATAGGAAGCCACAGAGGGGATAAAGGCGTGACTTGGAGGTGCAGAGAAAGGCCAGCTGCCTTTCCGGGAGCCTGGCCCCAGAAGCCCCGATTACTCAGGCACTCTTGGGTTTGCTAGGGCCTCATTCCAAACTGCCTTGGGTTTTTCTCCTCCACCCTACAGACTTCCCCTGGGAGAGGGAAAGGGAGGGATTCCCCGAGCCTTAAAGGACTGAGGGGGTGAAGCTTAATTTGGAAATGCTAAATCAGAGAGTGATTGGATTCTCTTGGACAGAATCTCTCACCAGTCTTCACTCCAGGAAATCTGAGAAAACCCCAGAAATCTGAGTGGGCCACACAGCAAGACAGTCCCTTCTACAGCCCAGAGCTAGACAGCCTAAGAGGACTGAGTGCTGAATTTGTGGGTCAGCCTAACATGTAAGACGGCCTGCCCAGTGGAGGGCCTTCTCTTCTTCTCCTCTCCACTTGGAGACTTCCCTTCAAGGTGGGGTCCAGGGCAGGTCTAGGTACAGAATATAAATAACATCTGGCACCTAAGAAGCGCTAACTGTGTTCCTGGGATAAACCAATAAAATAAGAAGCAGCTGTTTTGGGTGCATTCTTCAGCCTAGGCTACATCCCATGAGCCTACCTTAAAAAGCAGAATAAAACAACAGCAACAATAACAATAAAACCCATGAGCCAAACAGAGATCGAGGAATAAAGGGAGACAAGGAGATGGGACACTAAGGTTTTGAGTAGACACATGGTCTAGCTTTTAAAATGTTCTGGAAGGGAAGAGGGACATCATGATGACTTTTGCCACCAAGCCTGACAACCTAAGCTCCATTCCCAGCACCCACTCAGTGGAAAGATAGAAGGAACTGCCATAAACTGTCCTCTGACCTCTATACACGTGCCTCGGCACACATGCACAGATGAACGAATAAACAAATGAAACATTTTAAAACAAAAAGGCATTTTTGGTCTCGAGGTATAAAGCATGTCCTTAGAGCTTAGAGACCATGGACGGCATCAGCTCCAGCTACATACAACCTTTGAGGATTCCCAGGTCCCCATGCTTGACCCCACCCAGGTCTACTGAATGGCAGGTCACAAGACTCTTGTCTCATGCTTTAGGAAGCAAAGGGTGCAACTTTCCCAACATTAACATTAAACTAAATTGTTAACAATTTTAACTTTAAATCAGGTAGGTGACCTTGTCGTGGTGGTAGAGATTAAGGGGAGGGTCTATCTCCCAGGTAAACTGTTCTGGCTTCCCCTTGACCCTGTCAAGGATTTAAAGAGACAGCTTTGCCTGGATGGAGATCATTAGATGACAGTGATTCATTAGATCTTGAACCCAGCTAGAGTCGGCCAAGCTCTGCCCTGCATCTCCCCATCAGACCCAGCCCTGGTGCTTTTTGTAAGTCCTCTTCTCTCTCTCTCTCTAACACTTTCGCTGTGCAGCTCCCCAGAATCCTACACTCTTCAGAAGAAACATGTTTGTTTGTTTGTTTGTTTGTTTGTTGCTGGAACCACTCTAGCAGGCCACTATTTTTCTCTTAACTTCTTATTTTAAACTAAATTCCCAGCAACAGTGGAGATCTGGGCATTCCTTTCTGTGGGCTCTGACTCTAGAGGGACAAATGAATGTGGGTTCAGTGTCATGACCACACAGTCAGTGCTCTGTAAGAAGGAAGTGCTGGGAGGAGAAAAAATGAGAACAGAACTCCCTGTGGAGCTGCAGGCTTTATGAGGTTAAACACCCCCCCCCCCCCAAACTGGATGTTCAGGCAAGGAGAAGCACTGGCTCTCTGCACCTACCGGGCTAACAAAAACTGCTGGTCATGACACCACCATTTATTATCAAATATGTCCAAGGATTGAAGGAAGCTCCCAAACTGAATTAAAATCAAGCTAAACCAAGTTGGCAGATAAAACTCGGGAGATGGGTACTCTACCTGGAGCAGACTGTGAGCCCTTTACCTCTTTTTTTGTTTGTTTGGGGTTTTTTTGTTTGTTTGTCTTTTGTTTTTTGAGACAGGGTTTCTCTGTATACCCCTGGCTGTCATGGACTCACTCTATAGATAGGCTGTCCTGGAACTCATAGAGATCCACCTGCTTCTGCTACCACCACCACCTGGCTTCCCTTTCACCTCTTTTTAAATTTTTTAAAAAGATTTATTTATTTATTTTATGCATATGAGTATGTGAGATTCCTGGAGGGACCCCCACACTCAAATCCCAGGAGCAACGACCCCATACACCACCAAGAAACGGACTTGATGCAATGTGCAAGAGGCTTTTTATTCCAGCTAGCTGGGGCGAGACCCATATCCCTCACAGGGGTAGAGGAGTCTGGCCCCAAGCAAGGTCTTAGGCAGCTTTTTATTCCTGTGCAGTTGCTGGGGCAAAAGAGAAGACTGGGGTAAGGGGAAGGTACGGGGTGGTTTCTGATTGGTGCTGGCTCGTGCTAAGGTCCAGGGGCGGGCTAGCCACCTGGCAATTGTTTTGGGCCAGGTTGTTTCTGGCCAGGTCCTCTTGGTTCCCTTGTTTCTGGGTTCTGGGAGCTGCTTGTCTCCCATTGTTTTTAGGTTCTGGGAGCCGGTCTCCCACTGAGTTTAACTAACGGCTAAATTCCCACAATACAGTTTGAAAACTTAATCTTACAAGTACACTGTAGTTGTCTTCAGACACACCAGAAAAGGGCATCAGATCCGATCAGATCAGATGGTTGTGAACCACCATGAGGTTGCTGGGGATTGAACCCAGGACCTCTGGAAGAGCAGTCAGTGCTCTTAACCGCTGAGTCATCTCTCCAGCCCCCTTTTCACCTCTTAACAGGAATTTTCAGGCACCTAACTTCAGGCTTCCTAACACTTCACTTGCAAATTAATTCAGGAGTGAAAATATCACATCAATCAATAACCAAGAGGAGCTTGAATGTTCATCACTCGTATGTGGATGGCATATGAATTTTTAGTTGATATTTTTTGGAGTGGAGGCTATAAATATTACATATTCAAGAGAAGATAACTTGGTTGGGAAAATACCTGCCATACCCAGGAGCACCTGAGTTTAGATCCCTAACACCCTTGTAAAAGCCAGGCATGATGGTCGGGCAGCAAGGATCCTTGGAGTTCACTGGCCATTAGCCTAGCCAAATGGAGTTCAATGAGAGAGAGAGAGACCCTGTCTCAAAAATATAAGGGGGACAGTGATCCAGGAGCATACTCAACATTTACCTCCAACCACTGCACAGGTGTACATACATGTATATGTGTAGACATCACATTTATATACACCACATAATAAACAAGATATTCAGCTAATTGTTTTAACTAAGGAGGAAAAACAAAATAACAACAAAAAAACCTCATCAGCTCAAGAGCCCTACGCTATCAAACGAAAAACCCAACACCAGGCATGAAAAAGGTCTCTTTGAGTTGCTTCAGGGTTGTCTAAAAGAGTCCAAAATATTTACACACATTGCTAGTTTCCTTGGTTGCTCCTCTAGAGGTGGAAGATGAGTCTACCTCTATTGGTGGACTATTGCTGAACATACCATACACTTCAAACACAGGGCCCTAAGGACTCAAACTCCATCTGACACCCACCCCTCCCACCCACCCCTACCCCCAAGCCTTTTCCCTGAGGACTACACTCATGTTACCAGAATAATGTTACTGTAACAATTATTTGTAACTTTAGTTTTTTTAAAGTCTACTTTTTTTTTTTTTTCCCCAGACAGGGTTTCTCTGTGTAGCCCCGGCTGTCCTGGAACTCACTCTGTAGACCAGGCTGGCCTCGAACTCAGAAATCCGCCTGCCTCTGCCTCCCAAGTGCTGAGATTAAAGGTGTGCACCACCAGTGCCCGGCCAAAGATGGCACCATATGGTTGCTGGGAATTGAACTCAGGACCTCTGGAAGAGCAGGCAAGTGCTCTTAACCACTGAGCCATCTCTCCAGCCCCCAAAGTCTACTTTTAATGGTGATTCTTAAACATATTAACCTCCCCTTTGTCCCACCACCCAGCAGAAGTAGTGAAACAGAGCCGGGTGGTGGTGGCCCACGCCTTTAATCCCAGCACTTGGGAGGCAGAGACAGGCAGATTTCTGAGTTCGAGGCCAGCCTGGTCTACAGAGTGAGTTCCAGGACAGCCAGGGCTATACAGAGAAACTCTGTCTCGAAAAACCAAAAAAAAAAAAAAGAAGAAGACGAAGAAGTAGTGAAACAGAAAGGATATGGGGGCGGGGGGGGGGGGGGGGGCAGGAAGTAGACCTGTTTAGAAAGGTTCTTTGGAGCAATTCCCATCTGTGTTGTCTGGAAACTGGCAGTTCAGTTCACAGGTTAGCAGTGACAGCGCGATCTACTCACAAATATTTCATGGATACACCAGCAGTCCAGTTTGGTATAGTCAGGATAGCAAACAGGAATCCACAGCGGTGGCACTGCCTAGCAGAGACAGCCAGGTCTCAGCCTCAGCCTCAGCCTCAGCACGAGTCATCAGGAAGGACCCAACCCAGAAAGATGCCAGGAAAGGTTCTCAGCTGTGCCTCTCTCAGCCAAGACCCACATGTGTTACACAGCTAGCTCTATAAGCAAGCCTAGCTCACTCAGCCTCCATCACTGTCTGTCGAGTCATATTTATATCCCCCTAAACATCACGTGTCCTCCATGGATCTTGCCTCAGCATGAGTAAGTGTCTGTCTCAGTTGATGTCACTCTGCCAATCAGTCCTAGTCCATGAAGTGGCAAGAAACCGCAGCACACCACCAGAAGTTTTTTGGTGTGTTTTTCTCTATGGAGTCCTGACAAATGGAACTCAACTACGCAATGTAAGGCAGACCAATACATGCCCGTCATTAGCAAAGAATCCTTCTTCATGTATCCTTTCAAGTGATTGCTTTAGCAGAACATCCTTTCTCCTATTTCTGCTTCAGCCAAACGTTCCTTCGAGAGTCTGCCTTAGTCTTTCACCTGTGTCTTACTCAGAGTGTGTATTCCTGCACAAAACATCATTACCAAGAAGCAAGTTGGGGAGGAAAGGGTTTATTCAGCTTACATTTCCACATTGCTGTTCATCACTAAAGGAAGTCAGGACAGGAACTCACTCAGGGCAGGCACTTGGAGGCAGGAGCTGATGCAGAGGCCATAGAGGGATGCTGCTTACTGGATTGCTTCCCCTGGCTTGCTTGGCTTGCTTGCTTATAGAATCCAGGACTACTAGACCAGGGATAGCACCACCCACAATGGACCTTCCCACCCTTGATCACTAATTGAGAAAATGCCTTACAGCTGGATCTCATGGAGGCATTTCCTCAAGGGAGGCTCCTTTCTCTGTGATAACTACAGTTTAGGTCAAGTTGACACACAAAACCAGCCAGTCTAACCTGTGTCCACTTCAGGAAAGCACTCTTTCACGTGTTTGCCTCAGCAAAACACCATCCAACACAACTGACTTTCCAAAGAACCCTTAAGTTTCCACTTTAATCGTTACTGTACAAGCTTCCAAAGGAGGGAAGCAACCAACAGTTCTACTCAGCCGTGACACTTATGAACCATGTAAATGACCAGCATGGCAAGATAAAGCTGAGGGTGCAGTAGTGGCATGCACACCTTGGAGGTACCCAACAGCTCTCTAATTGGACTGAAGGCATGTTCAACAAGGGGGAAACTATGCCTGGTACTGGAGACCTAGTCAACTACCCAGGGCTAGCGAAGTCATGGATCTTGGAAGGGGAACCTACAATGGCTACTTTACTAAATCAACATCATAATCCCAACCACATTCTAAATATTTATGATAAATATTTTCAGATAAGTGTAGTTCTCCTTCCCTCATCAAAGAAACTTCTTTTGCAGCAGACAAAGACCATTACAGAAAACTGCAAAGGATCAGAATGCAGAATTGTAGAGCCTAGTCCCAAATGACACATCTATAAACCAACTCTCAAACCTAAGGCCCAGGAATCATTGCCGCAGAAGGAAAGGAAAGAGTATAGGAGACAGACGAATAGGAAGCTTGCTGTGAGATTGCATCTCTTAGAAACGCCAGACACTATACTCAAGACATCTTACCAGTATGGCTGCCTAAACATGAGGTGAACAAGGGGGACACCAATAGGCATGCTAACACGAGAGGGGAAAGCTTAGTAGGCCTCAGCTCAAGACCCAGAACCCAGGGAAGAACAATACCAATTTGTTATCCAATATCACATAATTCTGAAAACATACACGTATCAGTAACATTATACAGACTGAGCAGGTTGTATTTATATATTGAGGAATACACACACACACACACACACACACACCAATTAAAGAAAAAAATGCCATGTATTTGAGAAAGACCAAGGACAGGGATGTAACATGGGAGGTTTGGAGGGAGGAAAGGGAAGGGGAAATGATGTAAATATATTATAATTTGAAATAAATAAATAAATAAATAAATAATATCAAGCTTTCAAGCATACTTTAAAGGCAATGGCCAAGAGGCTCTTCCAGGTTCATAAACAAAGCCAAAGAGAACTTCAGAGACCCCCCAGACTCAATTTCTAATATCTTTTGGTGTTTCTTGTAACTCAAGTGCTGGTCCAGGTTGTTTCAAATGCAGGAATACTTCAGCTTAAGCTTAGTGCTCACAACACAGACCTTTAGCCACAACACTGTTCCCGAAGTTTCTCAGTACAGTCGGCTTCTTAGAGCTTGGCTGAGGCCCCCTAAGTGTGCAAAGGCAAAACCTCACAGGTCCGCAGAGCATCCTTTGTGTGCCTTCTGTCTCTTAAGTGGTAACAGGGCCAGCTCAGGGTCAAAGGGAGGAGAAAGAGAGCCTCTAAACCTTTTGGGGGTACTGGGGATTGAACACAGCGCCTCCGTATCCATGCTGGACCGCTACTTCACTAGTCCAACCCCCACTCCTTGAGTAGAGGACTTAACCTGATAATTCAGAGAGCCAAACTGACCAGAGACGGGATCAACTCTCAGGACGAGGGTGGTAGAACCAGAGGTCTCCCAGGGCTAAGAAGAAGGAACGCCTCCTACTGTAGCCTCAGGCGGAATTGCCTTCCCGCAAGGCTGTTTCCTAGTTTGTCCCACAAGCCAAGGGGTCAGTCACTGTTTTCTGAGAGTAGCCACATCTAGGTAGGTTCTGGGTGGATCTTGTAGAGAGCTGTGAAGAAAAGTTGGGGATCATCTCTGGTGCTGGCCTACTAGTGAGAGCCCCACAGAGACATTCAGAATCTGAAGAGGACAAGCAAGAGCTGTGCTGGCTTAACGGCTGATCTCAGCCTGAACTGGCAGTCGAAAGGGGGAAATATTTTCCTATAGGTTGTCAAAGACTCATTTAAAAAAAAATGTAGATATGTTGGATAGAGAAGTAGCACAAGTACTTGGGAACAGGGAGAAAATAGTCACTACCCATACCCTCTTGACCCAGGCTAGACTCGTAGCCGTCTCGTGGGTGGAGACGGTTAGGCTTCCTGGTAAGAACGGGATGTCTGTGGCTTTGTAGGGCTGACCTTATCTTACAAGGCATCAGAATGAACTTTCTTAAAGTCTTTTGTAAAGAATTCAGTTGAGGAAAAACTGGCTGAAGCTGGGCCTTTCTTGAGTCTGGGCCAAGTACGTCTTTTACACTATAGGTGGTGGATAACGCTGGGCGTGGCTTCCCTGGACACCTCGTGAAAAGCAGGTCTTAGGAAAACTCTGGTGAGAGAAGCGTACCAACAGAGCCTGAGGTGGAAAAGGGAGGTAGGAATCGGGGAGGGAAAAGCCAAGGTAGGTTGTACTGCAGTGCTGACTGGCACCAGCACGTTCAACAGATTTGAGAAGTTTTTTTGCCCGCTTGTTTAAGAAAATCTTATAAGTCCCTTGTCAACTCCAGCAGTCAACTTGACACACCCAGGAGGGAGGAACCTCAACTGAGGAATTGCCTCCATTAGATTGGCCTATACGTATGTCTGTGGGGCATTTGCTTGCTAATTGATGTAAAGGGCTCTGCCCCCGTGGGTGGTACCAGCCCTGGGCAGGTGTGCCTGGGCTGATAAGCAAATAGAAGCAAGCCCATATGCCACGTTCTTCCGTGGTCTTGGCTTCAGCTCCTTCCTCCAGATTCCTGGCTGGAGTTCCTGCCTTGGCTTCCCTGGATGGTGACTGTGTGACCTGTAAACTGAACCATCCTCAAGTTGGTTCTGCTCAGTGTTTATCACAGCAACCAAAGCAGACGAGGCTAGCTAGCCCTATTTGCAGGACGGGCATTGCGATAGGTCCTAAGGATGCAGTCTGACTGTGCAAACAGTTTACACACTCACACGTTTGGTAGTTTAAAATGGCAGCCCAGTACATAATGACATGATAGCAAAACAAAGTCTGAAGAGGGCTCAGGCGAGGCTTCTGAGGCTGCAAAATCTAAGCTGGGACTTAAAGGTTGGTGTTAGCCAAATTGATTGGCCTGTCGATGGAGGAGTGGGATGGAAGTAGGGGTTTAGGAAAATGTATTGTTGTTGGTTTGGTTTCCTTTCTTCTTTCTTCTTTCATTTTATTTTATTTGTTTTTGGTTCTAGAGACAGAATTTCTTTGTGTAACCTTGGCTAGATCTGCCTGCCTCTGCCTTCAGAGTGCTGAGATTAAAGGCTTGTGCTACCACCCTGGCTCCTCCTCAATCTCTGTCTCTCTGTGTCTCTGTTTCTCTGTCTCTCTCCTCCTCCTTTTGTATAAATAACAGCAATTACAAATCTAGGGGATTCGAAGGGTGGAGGGAGAGTCTGGAGTCTAGCATTGACACTCATTGTTAGATCCAGCCTGCCTTTGGCTGATGGTTGTCAACACTCTTCTCCCGAGGTGGTTTATAACTCCTGTTCCTACTGTGATCTTGTGTCCCCTAAAAAACACTGGGTTTTGTTCATGTTCTCGTCTCCATGATTCCCAGCACAAAGCAGAAACTCAGAGAAGTTTAAGGAAAGAGTAAACGGTCGGGAAGCCAGGTGGTGCACGGACACCGAGGGATGGCCTCCCTATCTCTGTACCAGCTTCGACTTCAAATGTCTGGAGTGTTCACTAATGGCCATGGTTGTGTGACCATAAAACCATCAACAAACAACTCTGGTCCAGTGTGTAGCCATCTTCCCCAGGGCTGGCAGGAGTGACATGTTCTATTTTCATTCACTTGTCCCTTCCAAATCAGGTTGCACTTTTTGTTTGGCCAACCGTGTTTTCCTGTCTTCCAGTAACACCCAATCAAATCCAGGGCTTTGCATACATACACCAGCACCTGCTCTATCTTGGGCTATACCCCAGCCCCACCAGACTGGAATGAGAGATGCTGTCAGCTGCAAGTGGGAAGGGAACTATATTCAGGATGTCAGTGTGCTTATTAATACTGTCAACTTGACAAGATCTAAATCACTTAAGAGACCAACCTTGGAGGTGGAGAGATGGCTCAGTGGTTAAGAGTACTGTCTGCTCTTCCACAGGTCCTGAGTTCAATCCCCAGCAACCACATGGTGGCTCACAACCATCTGTAATGGCTCACAACCATCTGTAACGATTCTAGTGTGTGTCTGAAGACAGCTACAGTGTACTCATATAAATAAAAAAATAAATAAATCTTTAAAAAGAGAGACAAACCTCTTTGACTATCTGAGGAAAGTTCTAGACTGGGTTGAGTTGGGAAGATACACATTAAATGTGGGTGGCACCCCATGAGCTGGGGAGCTATACTGAATAAAAAGAGAGAAGTCAATCATCTAGGGAGGTGGCTCAGCTGGTAAAGTGCTTGCTACAAACGCAAAACCTGAGTTTGGATCTGCAGCATCCCCACCCAAAAAAAAAAAAAAAAAATCTAGGCTTGATGGTGCCCTCCTGTAATCCCACTGCTAGGGAAGCAGAGGCAAGTGATTTCTGGGGCTCACTGGCCAGTCAGTTTAGTAGAATCAATTAGCACTAGGTTCAATGAGAGACCTTGTGTCAAAATATAATATGGAAGGGTCTGGAGAGATGGCTCAGTGGTTAAGAGCACTGTCTGCTCTTCCAGAGGTCCTGAGTTCAAATCCCAGCAATCACATGGTGGCTTACAACCATCTGTAATGGGATCTGATGCCCTCTTCTGGTGCATCTGAAGACAGCTACAGTGTACTCCTATATATATAT
>JADRCD010128817.1:0-10308 GCA_019843815.1 Montemys delectorum | reverse complement strand
TGTTCAGAATTGAGATTTCTTCTTGGTAGATTTTTCCTTTGATGAGTATGAAGTGTCCTTCCTTATACTTTTTGATAACTTTTGATTGAAAGTCGATTTTACTAGATATTAGAATGGCTACTCCAGCTTGTGTCTTGGGACCATTTGCTTGGAAAATTGCTTTCCAGCCTTTTACTCTGAGATAGTGTATGTCTTTTCTAATTGAGATTCACATTAAGCCCGAGGCTGTTCCCACAGACTTGGTGAAGCATGTCTTCTATTCCCCTGCTGTACTGGTTGGTTTTGTGTGTCAACTTGACACAGGCTGGAGTTATCACAGAGAAGGGAGCTTCAGTTGGGGAAGTGTCTCCATGAGACCCAGCTGTGGGGCATTTTTTCAATCAATGATCAAGGGGGTAGGGCCCCTTGTGGGTGGTGCCATGCCTGGGCTGGAAGTCTTGGGTTCTATAAGAGAGCAGGGTGAGCAAGCCATGGGAAGCAAGCCAGTAAGGAACATCCGTCCATGGCCTCTGCATCAGCTCCTGCTTCCTGACCTGCTTGAGTTCCAGTCCTGACTTCCTTTGGTGATAAACAGCAATGTGGAAGTAAGCCTTTCTTCCCCAACTTGCTTCTTGGTCGTGATGTTTGTGCAGGAATAGAAACCCTGACTAAGACAAATTGGTACCAGCATAGTGGGGTATTCCTGTGACAACCTGACCATGTTTTGGGGAGGACTGTGGAAGGACTTTGGAACTTTGAGCTAGAAGAACAGCCACTGGCTGTTAAGAACTCTGTGGAATGTTCTGTAGGAGCTTGGAAGATCCTATTGAGAACAGTGAAGAGATGGAGGCCTGGCTTGTGAAATTTCAGAGGGAAGATTAAAGACTCTTATCAGGGTCATGTTGTTTTGATTGTAAAGATTCTGTGGTTCTGGTTAGCTGGGGATGAAGTATCAGCTGTGATTAACAAGATACCAGAACTACTAAAGTGAAAACTTTGCATTACTGGGAATATTGATGCTGGTTAGCTGGAGCTAAGAAATTAGAGGTGATTAAGAAGAGACCAGCATCATTGAGGTGACATCTTTTGGGAAGTGTTTTCTGAGAGCACAAAGGCTGTGTTCCAGAGATAGCCAAGATTGTACCTTGTGCTGCAGCAGGACTTAGTAATGTGTAAGAGTCACCCAGGTGGTACTGGTTTTGACAGCATGAAGGGGTCATGAAGAGCAGCTGAGGCTCAGCACAGTGAGAGGCCATGGAAGGCCATTGGTGAAGGTGCAGCCTCAGTTTGCAATTGATGGCCCAGGACTGAAGGTGTCATGCAAAGGAGTTGAGGCTTGGCACCGTGAAGACAGTCTATGAGAGGCTATTGGTAAAGCCTAGTTACAACAGCGTTTTGGGAATGCCAGTACCATACAGTGACCACCAAGGACAGCAGCAGCAATGGAGTACAGGCATTTGGATCCCAGAAGACAAGGTGTGTGCTTCAAAGGGCAGAGCTGGAGAAGTGACCCAAGCCCTTGGAGGAATCCAGAAGATCGTGAGTGGATCCCAGACATTGGACGGTTGGAGTTCAGTTTTGCTTTTGATTGTGACTGTGCCCTGATATTTTTCCCTCTTGAAGGAAGAATGTATTTTAGTAGAGCCCACAGTTAAGAGATTTTGAATTTTAAAAGATATTGGACATTTTAAATTGATTGAACTTTTAATATGTAAAGACTGTGGGACTTTAGATCTTGGGGATGAATAAGAATGTAAGGGTTGAGGTTTAATAGTGAAGTGTTTGTGTGTCAAGTTGACAAGGGGTCAATTGTACTGGTTGGTGTGTGTCAACTTGACACAGGCTGGAGTTATCACAGAGAAGGGAGCTTCAGTTGGGGAAGTGCCTTCATGAGATCCAGCTGTGGGACATTTTCTCAATTAGTGATCAAGGGGGTAGGGCCCCTTGTGGGTGGTGCCATCCCTGGGCTGGAAGTCTTGGGTTCTATAAGAGAGCAGGCTGAGCAAGCCATGGGAAGCAAGCCAGTAAGGAACATCCGTCCATGGCCTCTGCATCAGCTCCTGCTTCCTGACCTGCTTGAGTTCCAGTCCTGACTTCCTCTGGTGATCAACAGCCTTGTGGAAGTAAGCTGAATAAACCCTTTCCTCCTCAACTTGCTTCTTAGTCATGTTTGTGCAGGAATAGAAACCCTGACTAAGACACTTGCCCAGCAGCAGACGCTCACAGCCACATCTCCCATGGTCACATCAAGGAAAACCAAACTCATTGACTCAACTCAAACACACTTCAAGCCTTAAAAATTGAGGTCTGGGATATTGGTCATAAATTTTTGTCTGGACTAGCTGTTACAGATTTTATGCTGAATAACATCTTACTGAAAAATGTCCTTTGTTTTAGTGGAAATTTTCTTTATGTCTTTTTCAAGTAGAACTTTTTAAAATGTGACTGACTGTAAGACATTAGGCTTTCTAGAAGAAAAAGTTAACTACCAGGTGTCTATCTTATATATCTTGAAGTGATATATGATGTCATGTGATTTATATATAAATTTCTGTTCAGCACAATAATACTGCTTTATACATATTAAACTTAATCTGTCATAAATTATATGTAATTCCCCTTCAACATAGCCTTCAAGAGAGTTGATGTAATTTACTGTTTTGTACTTTGTAGGAGAAATCCCATGAGGTGCATTCAAAGTGTCTTTTAAAAATAGGTCAAGAGTAGGCTTTTCTTTCTCACACCTGTCTTAGCTGTCATATACTACTTGTATTTATTGTGGACTGCAGTATAATTAAAAATGTGTATACAGTATTTAATGATTAAAATAGGTCACTAAGGCTGCTTGTAGGAGCAGGCATCTGTGAGCTCAGCGCTGAGGCAGGAGAACCTGGTGTTCAAAACCAACCTGGGTAATAGCGAGACCTTGTCTCAAGAAAATCAAGTAGGCTCTCAGCTTTCCTCAGAGAGGCCTCACTTGCACTGGGCGGTGGTTAACATAGAGACTCACAACTGGTTGAAGTGCTGAGAATAAGCAGAGGGCTTGGCCCTACATGGGATATCTAAATCCCCACCTCTCAGCAAGGCTTTGGGAACGTTACAGAAGAAGTGTAAGAGTCTGAGATTGTGGAAGAATGCTGCTTTAAACGTGTCGACACTTGTGGGCATGACACAGCCATCGAACTCATGAACTCCGTAGGTTATCTTGATCATCATTCTGCATGTGGGAGGGGCTCATGAGACCTCAGCCCTCACTGAGGGTCTATGAGAAAAATTGGTGGGTGTCATAGGAGGATTGTCATGTCCTGTAACCACTGATAAACTGTTCCAGTCAATAAGCCCCCATTCATGCTTATGCAAAGAACCTTAACTAATGTTAGTGGGTCCACAAACTCACAAACATCGAAGTAGAAGAGATATTGTGAGATAAAGAAGGGATGCTGGGGGTTGGGTGGGTGAAAGAGGCCAAGGACAGTAAGTGAAGATGATTAAAAGACAGAATATGAACGGATGAATAATGAAAAACAGCAAAACAGTAATCAGGGCCATTAGCATTTTCGTCTCCTCAAATACTGTTATTTCTATATTTTAGGAACTGCAACCTTTTATGTTTTGATTGCCCTTCTCAGCTGCCCAGTAAGCGACATCAGTAGCTGAAGCGATTTCTGCCAAGTGGAGAATGCCAAAAAAAAGCTGGCCTGACTGGCCAGGGGACACGTTTGTTCTGTCTCAGGAGCCGGCTGACTAACTTCCTGTGCTGTGAAGAAGGCATTTCTGGAATTTTAGTGGGAAAGGAATTTGCTTGGTAGTTCGGAAGTGGTTAAACTGCTGTTTCCTTTACCCACTTGCTGAGTGTATCATCCACGGTCTGAGTCACTGATGTGACATCTAAGAGACGAACCAGCCAAGTCAAGAAGTTGCAGCTAATCATCAGGAAGAGCAGTGTCTCATCTTGGGACACACGGACGTCAAGCGTCTCAAACGCAAACTTGTCGTTGGGCAGTTGCTGCTTCCGTCTCCTGTCTTAAAGCTCTTGTTATGGCTGAAATTTTTTTTTAGGAAAAGACCTTGAAATACTTAAGTCTTAATATCTTTAAAAAAAAAAAAAAAAAGGATTTTGTTCTTAGGCATGGGTTAGAGAGCAGTCGTTTGAAATGGCGAATTGATATCTGCTATCTAATATGTAATCACAATCTCGTGTGCTATGCTGTAAAGGAGATGACTGCAAATACATCTGCGGCAAGCGTCTCTGCAGGCAGCATCCAGAGCGAAAGCAAAACCGATCCTTATGTCATCTAGGAAAAGGCTTCTTAGAAATTCCCAGAAGGTTGTTCTTTATGAAAGGGAAAACCCCCAGCTATTGTAACTTCATCATCCGTGCCTCTGTGTCAGGAAAAGGTATGGTTCCTATAATTTTACTGCAGTTCTTACTCTAGAGTGCGAGTCCGCAGAGCAGTGCGCAGTGTTCACCCGGTAAATGAAAACAGGTAGCCATAGTCTTTTCAAAGCTGACACCACGGCGCTGAGGGTCCCGGATAGCGTGCTGCACTAACCCTCCTTGGTGGACCTACAGCTGAGGCCAGGTATGAGTTCTGCTGGTACCGGAGTGCTTGTTTTCCTGGGTGCTTTTCTGATTACTCATCGGCCAAGAGAAGTCCTGGGGGCCTTGAAAAGCACTGTTAAGATGTGTTTTCCACCATCTTAATTTTTTTTTTCTGGGTAGAAAAGGTTATCAAAAATCCTATTAAGGTTTTATTTTGTAAAAATTTTGTTTGTAGGGGCTGGAGAAATGGCTCCTCAGTTAAAAGCGCGCGCGCGCACACACACACACACACACACACACACACACACACAAGCATATTTTCCCAGAGATTGGAGGAATTCAGTCCCTTGAAGTTGGAGCTGCTGGTAGTGGTGAGGAGCACCACAGGGTGGTGGTAATTGAACTTGGGTATTCATTCTACAGGAGCAGCATGTGCTCTTAACAGCAGAGCCTTTTTTTTTTTTTTTTTTTTTTTTTTTTTTTTTTGGTTTTTCGAGACAGGGTTTCTCTGTGTAGCCCTGGCTGTCCTGGAACTCACTTTGTAGACCAGGCTGGCCTAAACGCAGAAATCCGCCTGCCTCTGCCTCCCAAGTGCTGGGATTAAAGGCGTGCACCACCATTGCCTGAAAATTCTTAAAAAAGAAAATTAGCCCTCAAAATTCTTAAAAAAAACAAAACAACTATACCCACAAACCCCTCATAGCCCACACTGCCCCTCATCTCACACACACTCCTGGAATTTAATTAACATCACAAGGATAGCATAGGACAGAGTGGGTGAATAACCTGTGGTTACCTGAGTTTGATTTCTCTCCCTGCTTTTCTGAAGTTCTGTGATCTTGAAAAGTGTCATCATTCTGTTTTCAATCCATTTTCCTCACTTATGCAATACTATTTAATAAGCTTGCTTGAGGATTATGCTGGATTAAACACCCAAAGCTCTCAGAGTAAGGTCTGTTACATAGTAAGTGCTCAGTAAATATTAGCTTCCCGATTAACAGACTTTAAAGTATCATGTTAGATGCATGGTTCATTTCATAGTAGTCTCTATTGTTATTGGATATAATCTCAGCTTACACATAAATTTAAGCCTTTTTTGTTTATCTGTATGAATCTTTTTTTTTTCTGAATGGCTGTCCAAACTTTATACATATAATCTCTAATCGTATCATGGGGTTATTAAATTTCAGCTGTTAAAAATGTTGTTCATCTCTCAGGGGTCAGCCATACACAGGCTCCTGTCAGCAAGTGCTTCTTAGCATCAGCAATAGTGTCTGTGTTTGGTGTCTGTAGATGGGATGGATCCCTAGGTGGGGTGGTCTCTGGATGGTCTTTCCTTCAATCTCTGATTCATTTTTTGACCTGTCTTTCCCTTGGACAGGAACAATTCTAGGTTAAAAATTTTGAGATGGATGGGTGGCCCCATTCATCAACTGGGTGACTAATACAGATGCAGATACTCACAGCCAATCAGACCGAGCCCAGGGACCCCAATGGAAGAGTTAGGGGAAGACTGAAGGAGTTGAAGGGGATTACAACCCCACAGGAAGAACAATATCAACTAACTGAACCACCCAGAGCTCCCAGGGACTAAACCACCAACCAAAAGAATATACATGGATGGGTCCATGGCTCCAGCTACCTATGTAGCAGAGGATTGCCTTATCTGGCATCAATGGGAGGAGAGGCCCTTGGTCCTGTGGAGACTTGATGCCCCAGCTTAGGGGGACGCTAGAGGGCTGAGGTGGGAGTGGGTGAGTGGGGGGAGGAGCACCCTCATATAGGCAAAGGGGAGGAGGGGGGTTGTGGAGGGGAAACAGGGAAGAGGGATATCATTTGAAATGTAAACAAATAAAATGATTAATTAAAATGTCATCTATGTTTTACAGAATCCTACTGAAATTATTCATTTTTTTTAAAGAATGTGTGGTGTATTGTTATTTTGTTATCTATACATGGTTCTACAATGAATATCTTGAAACATTCCTGAATTAATTCTATTGATTTTTTTTTTTTTGCTTAGCAAGTAGAATTGCTAAAAATAGACCATGAACTTTATACAAAATAACACTTCAGTAAAACTTTCCAAAATAACTGTTGTAAGTCACAACCTCAGACAATGACTTAGTGCTTCAAGGATCTTTTCAGTAGCATTTCTATAACCTTTGGATAAGTAAAAACTAATATTTTAACTGTTTGCTATTTTTGCATATTTGCAATTTATATTTCTTTTTGCATGTTCTTATATGTCTCACGTTCATGTTCTTAAATCAAATGATGTTTAAGGTGTGTGCTGTAAGCTTGAAGTTTCGATTTCTTCCTGTAACATTAAACATATATTGGCCAAAGCTATTTTAATTAAGTTCTTTCTGGGAGTTTAAGAAAAAAAAATAGCACCACTTTTTGTTATAAGTATCAGCATAATAAAGCTACAAGCCAGACATGCTTAACAGAAAAATTTGCCTGAATCTTTACTAAAACAGAACAAATCATTGTCGATCCCCTTTCTTGCAGTTACTGTTGGTGTGTTAGACACTAGCCACCTGATTCATATCAGGCACTGAGTTGGACTCCATGAGTATAAAGAAAGAATTCAGCCAGGGAAGTTGTACACAGGCACCTAAACACATGATTGCCATATCATTTCCTAAGACCTGTGATTCAGATCATATAACTGCTGTGAGATTTCCAGTATGGCTTGCAGTTCACAGTTGGCACGACTATGCCCCTCTGCCCTTTGACATTACCCTTACCCCAACTGAAGACAACTCAGAGATGTGTGAAACATCACAGCAGACTTGACACAACCACCTCTCTGTCCTGAAGCCTCTTCTCCAGAACCTTTCCTTTATATGTAGATCCCACACTGTCCTGGTTGCCTTCATATCCCATAGACATTCTTGCTTCCAAGTGTTCTGTGTAAACACCACCCTCCCTCTAAGCACCCAGTGTTGGGTACCCTAGTTGGAGGATCTTGGTACTGCATTCCCTGTTGACCTCATTCCTGAGCAATCTCCTGTAGTAAGCCCACGGGTTCAGACAGTTTCCACCATCCTCTTCTGAGCTCCAGGTTTGGATATCTGGTGCTCTACTGGTTTGTATACATTGCATGTTAAATCGAAGCATGACTTTTATTTTTCACAAGCCTTCTCTTTACAGAGATGCCCTGCCCAGCACATGGCTTTACTGTGCTCAGAGTTGCACAATTGAATACTCAGATATCTAGGTCTGCCCACCCTCCCCTTTCCTCTTCCTCCTTTCCCATGCTTCTTTCACACATTCTTTTCTTTAAAGCTTGAGGATTGATCCCAGAGCCTTGTGCATGTTAAACAGCTGTACTGCCACTGAGCCATAGCCCTGGTGTTTAGTATTTGCCTGTTTTCTTAAAATCGTCATCTTTTCCATCAATAAGTCTTGACAGCTCAGCCATCAAAATGTTACCATGACTGTGACTATCTTGCCACTTCCACATCTGTCGTTATTTAGACAACGTCTTGCTGTGTAGCACTTGCCGCTGGCTTAGAACATGCTATGTGGACTTGGGTGCTCTCAAACTCTCAGAGATCTATCTGCTCCTGTGTCTTGAGTACTAAGATGTAAAGACAATGTACATCCCTATGTGAGGCTATTTTTGTCATTATTATATCTGGCTGAGAAGTGATGTTGATTTTCTTTTCTTTTTTTTTTTTTTTTTTTTACATTTTAAAAAATTATCTTTATTTAGGTTTTTTTTTTCTGATTCAGCACATGTATTAAAGACTGATCAACATAAAGTAAATAAGACATTAAACCGGACGTCTTACATCTCTCTAAACTCCAACGGAGAATGTCAGGATGGCCATCATTAACTGAACTCCAAGCTAGTTAAGCTGTAGACGAGCTACCTGAACACCACACGGGGCACACGGATATGCAGAGGCATACGGCATGCTAGCATGTGGCTCGCCCCTCTTCCTTGTCAACATCTGCCCAACTGACGGTCAGCTTTCTTTCCAAACAAAAATCCCAAATAAAGTCTGTGGAGACATCTCAGGGTCCATCTGAGCAGACATTCTTCCAAAGGAACGCGCGTTCCAGCCTGTGCTGCCTGCAACCTTGTTTTTAATTTTTTTTTTTTTAATACCAGAATGAAGTTCAGATCAAGATGCACAATACAATCTGATGATGGTGAGGACCAAGTCAAAACGGCAAAGCTGAGCAGTAATCCAAGTTAAGGCATGAATGCACACACGCACACGTGCACACACGCAGCACCCATGCTAGCATTGTCATTATTATATCTGGCTGAGAAGTGATGTTGATTTTCTATATGACCTTCCTATTTCTGTTTTCCTATGTCTTACTAATGAATTTCCCACACATGGGTGGGTTATTTTTCAAAATATGTGTTCAGTCAACTTGGCTTAGTACTCTCCAATGGCTTGCTGTGATGCCAAGAACGAGTGCAGTCCTTATCCAAGCTTATTATGGTGGTTTAAATGAAAGAGGTACCCATAAGGTCAAATATTTAGATGCCCAGTTGGTAGAATTGTTTGGGAAGGATTAGGCGGTGTGGCCTTGTTGGAGGATGTGTGTCACTAGGAGTCAGCATTAAGGTTTTAAAAGTCCATGCAAATCCCAGTTAACTCTTTTTGCCTTATCCTGGTGGGTTGAGATGTGAGCTCAGTCACTGCTCCAGTAACATGCCTGTCTGCTGTTATGTTCCCCTTTCATGATGATCATGAATTCTTAACTTCTTAGAACCATGAGTCCCAAATTAAATACTTTCTTTTATAAGCTGACCCTTGGTTATGGATGTTTTATTACAGCAATGGACCCTTCTCAACTAACTTATTCACCCCATTGAGTCCACTTAGGCAAGCTGCCTGGGCTTGCTCCTTCTTACGTGCCAAGTTTGGCCTCTGTTTAGGTCTTGGCAACTTGTCATTTATTCTGCCCAGAATGTTCTCTTAGTTCTTCACAAGGTTCATTTCCCGCAGAAAGGATGTCTTCCAAGCAAAGACATTCCCAGACTTTCAGCTCTTGACACCTGACTTCAGGAGTTACAGGCAGACACAGCCATGCATGGCTTTTTGTAGGCGCTGAGGGCTGGAACTCAGGGCCACAGACTTGCACAGCAAGAGCTTTCACATACTGAGGCCTGATGCCAATTTATTGTTCATGAAAAAGACATTGCTATGCATGTTCTACCTGTAGTTTTCTTGAGTTATCTCTGAATGTTACTGCACATGCTGGACCTAGAGAGGCCCTTTTACCCTGCTGTGCAGCTGTTTCCTGTGAATTGAAATGTTCCCTGGTGGGTTTGTCAGGGGTGGGAAGAGGCTGAAGACTCAGGAAGATTATGAAAGTTACAAGGCTTGGAAAGCTCATAAAAGTTACAAGATCCACCAGTAATTGCTGGGAGAAGAGGAGGCCATCCTTTGGCACTGAGTCCGGATTGTGTAGGGACCATTAAAGCTGCAGCTTCTGTGAGCTAATCCTGTACGTAATCCTCCCCTCCCCCTGCTTCTGTGAATACATCCATAAAGTCCCAGCTCACTGAGCTAGACTTGAGGGAGCCATTTCTTAGGTCTGTCATTGGCGCACTGGGTCAAATAACCATTTTCATCTCTCCCTAGAAGTTCTATAGCACCTGCGAATACAATGCTCTTTGATGATTCTGACTGGCTCAATCAGGCATTCATCCTGGTCAAGGAACAACCAATCTATAGTATGATTATTGATGAATTGGCTTGGTTTGAGAATTCAGCATTGCTATTTAGTTCCAAGTCTGGTTTTTTTTTTTT
>JADRCD010128816.1:12652-28709 GCA_019843815.1 Montemys delectorum | reverse complement strand
TTGTTGGGAGTTGATTGTTGGGAGTTGGACTACAAACTGTAAGTCATCAATAAATCCCTTTACTACATAGAGACTAAGTTCTGTGACTCTAGAGAACCCTAACTAAGACACAAGGTTACTTGGCATCATCAGAACCCAATTCTCCCACCATAGCAAGGCCTAGACACACCATTACATCAGAAAAGCAAGATTCAGATATAAAATTACTTCTCATGGTGATGATACAGGACTTGAAGAAAGACATAAATAACTCCTTCAAAGAAATACAGGAGGACACAGGTAAACAGCTAGAAGCCCTTAAAGAGGAAACACAAAAATCCCTTAAAGAACTACAGGAAAATACAATCAAACAGGTGAAGGAAATGAGCAAAACCATCCAGAATGTAAAAATGGAAATAGAAACAATAAAGAAATCAGAAAGAGAGACAACCCTGGTGATACAAAACCTAGGAAAGAAATCAGGAGTCATAGATCATCATCAGAAATCAGGAGTCATGCAAACATCACTAACAGAATACAACAGATAGAAGAGAGAATCTCAGGGGCAGAAGACACCATAGAAAACATTGACACAACAGTCAAAGAAATGCAAAAAGCAAAAAGTTCCTAACCCAAAACATCCAGGAAACCCAGGACGCAATGAGAAGACCAAACCTAAGGATAATAGGTATAGAAGAGAGCGAAGACTCCAAAGGAAAAGAGCCAGTAAATATCTTTAACAAAATTATAGAAAACTTCCCTAACCTAAAGAAAGAGATGCACATGAACATACAAGAAGCCTATAGAACTCCAAATAGACTGGACCAGAAAAGAAATTCTGTGACTCTGTCACATTATAATAAAAACACCAAATGCACTAAACAAAGAAAGAATTTTAAAAGCAGTAAGGGAAAAAGTAAAGTAACATATAAAGGCAGACCTATCAGAATTACACCAGACTTCTCACCAGAGACTATGAAAGCTAGAAGATCCTGGGCAGATGTCATACAGACCCTACAAGAACACAATACTATACCCAGCAAAACTCTCAATTACCGTAAATGGAGAAAACAAGATAGTCCATGACAAAGCAAAATTTACACAATATCTTTCCACAAATCCAGCCCTACAAAGGATAATAAATGGAAAACATCAACATAAGGAGCAAAACTACACCCTAGAAGAAGCAAGAAAGTAATTTTTCAACAAATCCACACAAATCTAATTCCACCTCTTACAACAAAAACAACAGGAAGTGGCAATTACTTTTTCTTAATATATTAATATGAAAATTAATATTACCAACATATCTTAAGCAATAGAAATCCAATAACACAAGGAATTAGAAATTTGTTGATTGTCATCCAATGGTCTCTCTAATTTGGTAATTGGAGAAATAGGTCCAATATTGTAAAATCTATATGCGCTTTCAGCTTGTTTGTTTGTGACAGTGTTTGGCTATGTAAAACATAAGGGTCTTGAGATCTTGCTTCTCCTATCTCAGCCTCTCTATTACTATTATTGTTTATTTCATGTCTTTACACTATACTATGGTTTTCAGAACAACTTATATATTTCAAAAGTATTTATTTACCCAAAAGAAACAGATGATTAACTAAGGAGGTTGCTTGTAAAAGAAAAACAAAGAGTGAGACTGAATGCTTTGCTTGATGTTTGTAACTCTTGTATCAAGTTTGAAGAAGAGGACTTTATAAGTTACTCTTTCTCTGAGATGAATGCTTGTCAAAATCATCACAGCCAATGAACCAGATTCTTACCCTCACCTAATGTCTGTGCCACCCTCCAAGCAGAACCATTGTTCATTGAAACAGTTGGTGAATGACTTTATGGATAGACCATCTTAATACATACACCATTTCTTAAATGAATATAACTTGTTCTCTGTGGGCTGAGAATGAAGTCACTCATTCAACTCAAGTAGCTTTGACCATAGCTGGAAGTCTGTATCCAAAAATCATGCCTACAATTTATTCCTTGGCACAGCAGTACTGTCAACTCTCAACTTAGCTACGATGGAGGTAAAATCCTTTGGTGATGTGAGGATCATTGAAGTACAGTCTTATTACAATGAAATCCAGTGTCTAAAAATTGTTCTTATTTTGAGTTTGTACCATAGTAAGAGCTAAGATTTTAAACTCTACTAAATACAAAACAAACAAACAAAAACTCTTTATATATTTATGTTCATTTAAGAAAATCCTAGTAGTGATATATTATTTTGAAATATACAGTTAATATATTTGGAGTTATTTAAAATTTATATTGAGAAAAAGTATTTTCACTATTGCTGTAGATGAGTGTCTACATAAGACTGTTAAATTAATTGTTTTATATCAAACAATTTTATAATACTTATTTTTGTTGTTATAATATTTTATAAATTTTAAGGACTATGACAAAAAAGACATTGTAGGTATTGAAAAAAGGTCTCTGGGAGGAGTTGAGGTACAAAAGGGAAACAAGAATGTGATTTAATTCTATTTACTTAAAATATGTTTTTAAATGTTAACAAAATTTAGATAAATTGAAATCATTTAACTTTTCTCATCATAATGCAATAAAAGTTAAAAAAAAAAAAGAACTACAGGGGATAAAGTCCAAGTAATGCCTAGAGGCAAGTCCATGATAATTAATCAATGGAAACTTTAAAAGGGCCTGTGCACATGTCTTACAGTCTCCAAGAGATAACTGAGGCCAGCCCAGACTTCTGTATCCACCAAAACTTTCCATCACCAAAGACAGAGAAAGTAAGATATTCTATAACAAAACCAATTTAAACAATACCTTTCCACTAATTCACCCCTACAGAAAATATTAGAAGGAATATCCCAACACAAGAAGGGTAATTACAGCCAAGAATACATAAGAAAAAGATAATTCCAAACGAACAATCCTAAAGAAGATAAACACCCAAACACATACACACACACACACACACACACACACACACTACCAACACCAACATCAAAACACAGAAACTAAAAATCATTGATCATTAATATGTCTCAACACCAATGGACTCAGTTCCCCAATTAAAAACCACAGGCTGACAGAGTAGATATATAAACATTCTGCTGCATACCAGAAACACACCTCAGAAACAAAGATAAACATTACCTTGGAGTAAAATGCTGACAAAAAGGTTTTCTAAGCAAATAGACCCCAAAAACATGCTGGAGTAGCCATTTTAATATCTATTAAAATACACTTTCAGCCAAAAGTAATCAAAAGAAATATTGAAGGACACTGCATACTCAACAAGGGGAAAAAATCCACCAAGAGGAAATCTCAGGTCTGAACACATATATATTCAGTTTCTTAAGAAGAAACATTAGTAAAGCTTAAATTACACACAGAACCCAACACATTAATATGAGGAGACTTAAACACCCCACTTACCAATAGACAGATCCTTGAGACAGAAATTTAAACAGAGAAATAATGAAACTAACAGAGGTTATGATTCAAATGGGATAAACAGATATCTATAGAACATTTCACACAAACAAAAAACAATATACCTTCTTCTCAGCACCTCATGAACCTTCTCCAAAACTGGCCATAAATTTTGGTCACAAGGAAACCCACAAAAGATACAAGCTGATTGAAATAATCTCATGCATCTTATCAGATCACCATGGATTAAAGCTAAACTTCAAAAAGAACAGAAACAACAGAATTTGGAAATTGAATAACTCTCTACTCAGTTATTTCTGGGTCAGGGAAGACATAAAGAAAGAAATTAAGACTTTCTAGAATTCAATGAAAATAAGGGCACAACAGACTCAAATTTATGGGACACTCTGGAAGCCATGTTAAGAGGAAAGTTCATAGCACTAAGTGTCCTCATAAAGAAACTAGAGAGTTCTCACACAACACCCTTTAAAATAGCCACAAAATAATTTGTCTTAGTGTAACTCTAAGCAAGCAAGTAAAGAACCTATATGACAAGAACTTCAACCCTTTGAAGAAAGTTATTGAAGAAAAAATCAAAAGATGGAAAGATCTCCTATGCTCATGGATCAATAGGATTAACGTAGTGAAACTGACCATTTTACCTAAATCAATGTAGAGGTTCAATGCCATTTCCATCAAAACACCAACACATTTCTTCACAGATCTTGAAAGAACAATTCTCAACTTCATATGGAAAAAAAATAACTCAGGATAACTAAAACAATCCTCAAAAATAAAAGGACTTCTAGAGGTATGATTATCCCTGACTTCAAGCTATATGACAGCAATAGAGCCTGAAGTAAGGACAACCCAGAGACTGTTCCACCTGGGAATCCTTCCATATTCAGTCACCAAACCCAGACACTATTGTGGATGCCAACAATTGCTGGCTGACAGGAGCCTGAGATAGCTGTCTCCTGAGAGGCTCTGCCACTGCCTAACTAACACAGAAGTGGAGGCTCACAGCCATCCATTGGACTGAGCACAGGGTTTCCAATGAAGGAGCTAGAGAAAGGACCCAAGGAGCTGAAGAGTTTGCAGCTCCTTAGAACTAACAACAATATGAACTAACTAGTACCCTCAGAGCTCCCAGGGACTAAACCACCAACCAAAGAGTACACATGGAGGGACTCATGGCTCCAGCTGCATATGTGGCAGAGAATGGCCTAGTTGGTCATCAATGGGAGGAGAGACCCTTGGTCCTGTGAAGGTTTTATGCCCTATTGTAGGGGTATGCCAGGGCCAGGAAGTGGGAGAGGGTGGGTTGGTGAGCAGGGAGAGGGATAAGGGAACAGGTTTTTTTTTTTTTTTTTTTCTGGAGGGGAGACTGGGAAAGGAGATATCATTTGAAATGTAAATAAAGAAAATAATAAAAAAAGAAATAAAAATTACATGGTATTAGTATAGAATCAAACAGATGGATCAAGGAAATCAAGTCAAAATCATAGAAATAAATGCACATACCTACGGATACTTGATTTTTGACGAAGAAGAAAAACCATGCAGTGGAAAGGAACAGCATCTCCAACAAATGATGCATGTAGAATAGATCCATATTTATCTCACTGCACAAAACTCAAGTCCAAATGGATCAAAGGTCTCAATGTAAAATCAGAAACACTAAATCTAGCCAAACAGAAAATGGGGAATAGTCTTCAATTCGTCCATACAGAAGACAATTTCCTAAACAGAGCACCAACAGTACATGCCCTAAGGTCAACAATTAATAAATGGGATCTCACAAAACTGAAAGGCTTCCGTAAGTAAAAGGACACCATCAATAGGACAAAAAGACGACCTTCACATTGGGAAGAGTATTCACCAACCCTACGTCTGACAGAGCATTGATATCCAAAATGTATAAAGAACTCAAGAAATTAGACACCAACACACCAAATAACCTTGTTTTTAGGAATGTAGAGCTAAACAGAGAATTCTCAACAGAGGAAATTCAAATGGCTAAGGAGCACTTTAAAAACATTTAACATCCTTAGTCAGAGAAATACAAATCAAAGTGACTCTAAAATTCTACCTTACATACATCAGAATGGCTATGATCAAAACCTCAAGAGATACCACATCCTGGTGAGGCTATGGAGCAAGGGGAACACTCTTCCACATCTGGTGGAAATGCAAACTTTTGCAACCACTCTGGAAATCAATATAGCAGTTTCTCAGAAAATTGAGAAGAATTCTATCTCAAGACCCAGCTATACCACCCCTGGGCATATGCCCAAAAGATGCTCCACCATCTCACAAGCATACTTTCTCAACTGTGTTCATAGCAGCTTTACTCATAATAGCCAGAAACTGGAAACAATCCAGATATCCTACAACTGAAAAATGGATAAAGAAAATGTAGTTCACTTACAAATGGAATGCTACTCAGCCATCACAAATTTCTCAGGCAAATGAATGGAGCTAGAAAATATCCCGAGTGAGGTAACCTAGTCCCAGAAGGACATGTGTGGTATGTACTCACTTAAGTAGATATTAGCCACAAAATACAAGGTAATCACGCTTTAACCAACAGGTCCAAAGAAGCAATATAACAAGGAGGGCCCAAGGGAGGGTGGTTGAACCTTTCTTAGAAGGGGAAACAAAATAGATATAGGATGCCAATGGAAGGAGGGAAGTGGATGGGAGAGGGGATAGGGATAGGTGCACTCCAGGGTGGGGATGGGTCAGTTGTAGGGAGAGCAGCAGAGAGAAAGGGGATAACAGTAGTTGGGGGAAGGCAATCTCTAAGACATGCCAGAGACCTGGGATAGGTTAAAGTCCCAGTAGATATATGGAAGGGACTCTAGCTGAGACTTCTAGAAATAGGGGATATGGACCCAGAAGTAGCCACTTCCTCTAGCCAGGCAGGACTCAGTGGAGGGATAAGGACAGTAACACATCTGTAAAACCTTCAATCCAAAATGGGTGTTGCCTAGAAGAAGTGCAGGGACAAAGATAAAGCAGAGGTGAAAGGTTTGGTCAACTAATGACTGCCTCAAATTAAGACCCATGCCATGGGCAAGAATCAGACCCTGACACTATTAATGATACTCGGTTATGCTTGCACACAGGAGGCTAGCATAGCTGTCCTCTGCAAGGCTCCACTCAGCAACTAAGAGAAAGAAGCAGAGACCCACAGCCAAATATAAGATAGAGCAAGAGGAGACTTAAAAAAGTGTTGGGAGAAGGATTGAGGGACCTTGAGAAGACAGGGACTGTACAGGAAGACCAACGACTCAACTAATCTGGACCCTTGGGGGTTCCCAAAACCTTAATCACCAACCAAAGAGCAAGGATGGGCAGGACCTAAGCCCCCTGCACATATATATCTTATGGGTAGCTGTGGATCCTGTTCCCCTAAATGGTCTGCCTTGTCTGGCCTCGGTGGGAGAGGACGTGCCTAGTCCGGCAGTGACTTGATGTGCAAGGAAGAGTATTGGATGAAGCTAACACCCAGAGAGGCACTCTTCCTTTGAGAAGGAGAAGATGAGGATCTGTATGAGTGGGTACTGGGTGAAGAAGGGGGATTGATATTGAGATATAAAGTGAATAAATAAATAACTATAATTTTTAAAAAGCATGTAGGAAAAGAGGTGTGTATATGCACTGCAGGAGGGGATGTAAACTGTTGCAAGGAAGTCAGCAGAGAAATACCTCAAAAAACTAAAAATAGAATGACTACACAATCCATTTATTCCATCATTAGGCATAATCTTAAAGAATATAAGTCAGCATACCCCAAAGACACATGTACACCTGTCTTTACGATTGTATAATTTATAGGAGCCAATAAATAGAATTCTGTAGGTTAGATGTTCACCCACATATTAGTGAAAAAGATAATATGGCATACACACACAAATGTTTTATTCAGCTATGAAGTTTGCCATTTGCAAGAAAGTCAATAGAACTGGAGATCAAGTTAAAAAAAAAAAAAGAAAAAGGCAGCCGGGCAGTGGTGGTGGACGCTTTTAATCCCAGCACTTGGGAGGCAGAGGCAGGTAGACTTCTGAGTTCGAGGCCAGCCTGGTCTACAGAGTGAGTTCCAGGACAGCCAGGCCTACACAGAGAAACCCTGTCTCGAAAAACCAAAAAAAAAAAAAGGCTCAGAAAGAAACTACCATGTTTTCTTTCATATACAGAACATATATGAGTGCATGTAGATACACACACACACACCATCAAAGTAGATAGAAATGGGCTTATTTGTGTGAAGGATGAGAACAAGTGAAGAGCTAGGACAGTTGAGAGAGGGAAGATGGGCAGTATATATACATACAATGATGTATGTATGTAAAAATGTCACAGTGACGTGCCTGAGAGATGGTTCAGTGGGTAAGAGCATTTGTTGCACACATATGAGGACCTGAGTTCAGATTACCAACACCCATGTAAAAAGCTGGGTGTGACACATAAACTTATAATCCAGTGTTGAAAGGGACAGGAAGCAACAAGAGACTCATAGGGGCTCAGTCCCTAGCCAGAAAGCCTAGCCAAAACTCAGTGAGTTTCAGGCTCAAAGAAACAAAGTAGAGGGGGCTAGAAGAAGATATCATTCTTCCTCTGGCCTCTACACATGTACTCACCATAAACAATACATGTATATTACCATATATGCACAATGAAAATTCACCATTAAGCCCATCAATTTGTATGCTTTAAGGTTAATTTTAAAATTAAATGGACAGATTTAGTAAATATAAGTACGTGGTAGATACCCAGCACCTATTCCTTCCATAACAGTCCTAGATGGCATTAGATTGAAACATGAGTGATGCTGTGTGTGTGTGTGTTTTTTTTTTTTAAAGCAAGATAGTAATTCTACAAACATTGGGTTTAGATTACTGTTTTTATCATAACATATTAGAAAAAGTACATATGATCCACAAAAATAAATTTTAAACAAATTAAGGTTTAAAACAGACAAAACTCTCTACATTGCAAGAAGCACGTCTTTAACATCAGAAGGACAATATGTTTTTGAATGTACATAAAGAAAATTTCAAATTTGGTAGCAGAAGTCATAAAAATTTTCTATTTTGAATATATTAAGAATCAGTGCAAGCACTGGTGGAAGCCTCCTACTCCACCAGACAACAGACCAGCATCCTGAATCCCAGATAAGAACACTCCACACCCTACCCATGCCTGTCCGGCAAAACCCAATGCTCTCTCCTTTCCTCATCATCACATCCTTGCCCACAATGCTGGTGAGATCCTTCTACACCAAAGGAGGACAAGCCAATCCATTGAAGGCCAGGTAAGCCACCACTCCTTCCCTCACTCTCAGCCCCCACATACTGGTGCCTGCCCTCCATAATGCAAACTGCCCCTTGTCTCCTCACCACAACCTGACACACAGTGGAAAAAGCCCCATACCTATGAAAAGTCAAAACAGAATCCTGAATCCCAAAGGCTAGATCAGAGGCCAGAATTCCAGCTACCAACTCTGGCAGAAATCCCCTGCCAGACCAGAGGCCATCCAAGCCATCAAATCCAACCCCTAACAGGAGCAGAGACCCTTTATTCAACCATAGGCCACCATCCAGAAAAGCAAGAAACCAAGAAAGAAAGGAAACAGAATCCAAGGAAGAAAATGTGTATCCAAGAAAGACAAACCCAGAAATCAGCACCTACACCTATAATCACTCCAACTCAGTGTGCCTAAATGTCATTGTAAGGACACAGTAAACAATAGCCAGGGTGATAGGTCACAAACAGGGTCCAGCCATCCCACTACAGCAAGCCCTGAATATTCCAACACAGCTGAAGCACAAGAAAATGATCTTAAAATGAACTTTATGAAGATGATAGAGGTCCTTAAAGAGCAAATTAATAACTTCCTTAAAGGAATTGAGGATAAGACAAAAAAAAAATGGAGGAATTAAAATCCCTTAAAGAAAGACAAGAAAAGAACAGTTGAAGGAAATAAATAAAACTGTTTTAATACACGAAAAGTGGAAATAGAAGCAATAAAGAAAATAAAAACTAAGGGAATTTTGGAGATGGAAAATCTAAGAAAGCAAAGAGGAACTACAGACATGAGCACCATTGATAGAATACAAGAGATGGAAGAGAGAATCTCAGATGCAGAAGATATGATACACAAAATAGTTACCTTTAGAGGGGGGGCTTCCTGGGGAACCTTGCTGGGCACAGAGAGAAGTATCAAAAGGTCTTTGCTAACAAGACAGCTGGTAGAGGAGATGAGTAGCCTAGGGGAGAAAGTAAGCCAGGGAAGGCAGTCAGGGGTACCTTACAGCTTACTTGCTAGCAATCAGGCTGCTTGTGTGGCTCTGATAGCAGTCAAGCCCTTTTTCATGCCCTGACAGACTAGCAACCAGGTGCTTCTTGATTTATACGAGTTTCACAGAACAAAAACACAATTATCCAAGTGGTATAGAACGTATGTTTGACTTTTCATTACATGTCCAAGGTTCCAGATTCAGTCATAATTAGAAAATATAAACAGAACAGAGTATTCTTCTTATTATTAGCCAAACAACTCCAATCTAAAGAATCTGAAGATTCTAAAGAATGTCTCCTTTAAAGCAAATACATATCTTATATGACAGCCTGCTTTTTAGACTGGCATTGTTAAATGTTTGAAAGGACTCTAGACAAACAGAATATATCTGAACCTATCTTCTTATGATTAGCAAACACTAATTCCTAACTTCTTTTACTATGTGTCTATATATTTCATCTTCTACATTATGAAGTAGAAAAAGCTTATTTTAGTTGATCTATCTTATTTACTGAGTTTTATTTCTTCAGGAGTATACCCTGTATAATCCCTTATATCGTCATAGAACATTTTTAGAGTTGTCTATGTATATAATAAAAAGAGACCTTGAATCTATATAACCTATTCTCCTGATTAGTCAGTTGATCAATTGTCTCTGTTTGCCCAGCATCAACTATACTGTTTGAGTTTGCTCAGGGGCAGATGCCCCAAGAAGATTCTTAGAGTAAAAGCTTCATCTAGCTGTGTGCTTAAGTGCAGAAGGGCACAAGGAAGACTTCCAAGTAAGAGCCAGATAAAGTTAATTTTAATATTTTCTTAAAAAAGACTCAGACATTAGTTCTTCATTGATTAGATGTGCCAGGGTGCGGTGATATCCAGAAGAGGCCTTCACCTTCTCAGTGGAGGAGAGGGGATGAGGTAGGGAAGAAATGTAGCAGGAAGGCTGGGAGGAGAAGGGGTACTGATATTGATTTGTAAATGATTTAATTAACTTAAAAGATACAGACAATTTTTCTCAGGAGAAGAAATAAAATGAATCATAAATCAGAATGTCCCCAGCACTCAGAGACAAAAACCAAAAAACATTTAAAGATAGAAGGACTGCAATTGTAACACTCTGTTCAGCTTTGCAGGAACTGTCAAGCAAGCAACAGTGACTTCATGACTATTGCCATTTCTAGTGGATACAGATATGCCAAACATAAGTCCAAAAATGACAAATTGAAAAATTCCTATCACAAAACGTCCAGGAAATCTGGAACACTATGAAAAGGCAAAACTGAAAAAATAATAGCGATAGGAAGAGGAGAAGATTCCCACCATAAAGTCCCAGAAAACATTTAACAAAATCACCAAAGAAAAATTTCCTAACCTAAAGAGGAACATACCTATAAAGATACAAGAAGCTTAAAAAAACATACCATAGATTAGACCTAAAAAGAAAGTTCCCTCACCACATAATAATCAGAACACTAAACATAAAGAACAAAGAAAGACTATTGAAAGCTGCAAGACAAAAAAAAAAAAAAAAAAAAAAAAGCCAAGGAACATAAAAAGACTGACTTATTAGAATTAGAATTACACCTGACTTCTTAGGGCCTCAAAGAGCCAAAAAAAAAAAAAAAAAAAGAGCCTGGACAGAGATGTCCTGCAGACCCAAGAGACCAGAGATGCCATCCCAGACTAGTATACTAGAAAATCTTTAAATTACCATAGGTGAAGAAAACAGGATAATCTATGATAAAGTCAAATTTAAACACTATCCATCTCCAAATCCAGCCCTGTAGAAAGTACAAGAAAAAAAATCCAACCCAACAAGGTTAGCTCCATCCACAAAAACACAGGCAATCAATATATTAAAACAATCATAATCCAGAGAAGGAAAACACACACACACACACACAAACACAAACACACACCACCACTACTAACAACAACAACACAACAGGAATTAACAGTCATTGGTCATTGATATTGCTCAATATCAAAGGTCGAATTTCCCCAGTAAAAAGAAACAAGCTAGCAAAATGGATGCAAAAACAAAATCCATGGTGTCCTATACAAGAAAGACACCTGAACATCAACCTCAAAGTAAAAGACTGGAAAAAGATTTACCACGCAAACAGACCCAAGAGGCAAAAGACATGTAAGAATACTTCATACTCAAAGGAAAAAAAAATCTACCAACATTACATTTCAATTCTCACGAAAGCTTAAATCATACATTAATCTTCACACATTGGTAGTGGTAGTCTTCAATACCCAGTTCTCACCAATGGACAGGTCACTCAGACACAAACTAAAAAGAGAAATAGAGCTAACAGACATTATGAAACACACGAACCTAACATATCTATAGGACTTTTCATACAAACACAGAAGAATATACCATCTCCCGCAACACCTCACAGAACATTCTCCAAATTGACAACTCACTTGATCCCAGGCAAGTCAACACATACAAGAAAATTAAAATAACCCCCAGGATCCTAACAAACCACTGTGAATAAAAGCTGGATTTCAACAATAGAATGAACAGAAAGCCTACAGACTCTTAGAAACCGGACAATTCTATCCTGAATGACCACTGTCTTAGTCGGGGTTTGTACTCCTGCACAAAACATCATGACCAAGGAGCAAGTTGGAGAGGGAAGAGTTTATTCAACTTACTCTTCCACATTGTTGTTCATCGCCAACTGAAGTCAGGACAGGGCAGGAGATGGGAGGCAGGAGCTGATGCAGAGGCCGTGGAGGGGTGTTGCTTACTGGATTGCTTCCATGGCTTCTTCAGCTTGCTTTCTTATAGAACCCAGGACTACCAGCCCAGGGATGGCACCACCCACAATGAACTGGGCCCTCCCACTCTTGATCACCAATTGAGAAAATGCTTTACAGCTGGATTTCATGGAGGCATTTCCTCAAGGGAGGCTCCTTTCTCTGTGATAACTTCAGCTTGTGTGAAGTAGACACACGAAACCAGCCCGTACATTAGCTGTAACATAAAGGATAACCGTGTTACCATCCACAGAAAGCCTAAGTAACAAGGAAGGCTTGGGACTGGGGGGATGGAAGGGTTGTTGTGAGATTCTTCCTAGGAAGGGCAAATAGTATAAATTTTGCAGGTGAACTCAGAGGCAGGTGGGGATGGAAGGATAGGAGGAATCCTGTGAGGGGAGAAAATACTGGGAGAGACTACTGAAATTAGGGAACATTTTGGGAGTGAGGTAGAAACCTAGTACAATGAAAACTTCATGGAATCCAGAAAGGTGACACTATCAAAGACTACGAGCAATCAGACACAAAGTCTGAACTGGCCATCCTCTGTAACCAAACCACGTCCTGTCCTCCCACGCCTACGCTCGCATACCCCTCCCCCCCCCACTACCCCATCCCCTTCTCCTTAAAAGTTATTTTTAAAGTTATTTGTTTTTGCTTATGCGTATGTAGTTTTGCCCATTGTGTGTCGATTCACCGTGTGTGTGCTGTACCCACAGAGGCCAGAGCAGGATGCTGGATCCTCTGGGACTGGAATTACAAACGATTGTAGGTGCTAGGGAACTGAATCCAGGTCCTCTTCGACAGTAGCCAATGCTCCTAACTTCTAACCCATCTCACCTGCCCCCGTAAAAAAAATCTTAAAGAACAGAAACATCTTAAGAATATCCCTCCTAGTGAAGTAAGTAGAAATGTGCATCCTCTCTTCAAATGCCTACCAGCTACCCCCATCACCACATGTATGAACCACACATATAGTGATCCCTTTGGAAAGACATCATGACCCATCGAGATGAGCAGAAATAAGTAAATCCAGGTGTCTTCCCTTTAGCATAGCAACATTGTAACTTTATGTTGTTTGTTTAATTTGGAAATATTACAAAGTACTATTTCTTGTCTAATTATTGGAGACCAGGTCACCCATGTCACTTACAAAGTATTTGAATTACAGCTTTTGCTACCCACAAAGTGTTTTTGCTATAACTGTGTCTCTTCCCCTACCTCCATCTCCTGGAAATCACTGACTATTTTTTATTACCTCCACACTTTCATCTTTTCCAGAAACCCATGTAGTTAGAATCATAACTATTGTATTTTTCAGATTGACTTTCCCATTTAGCAATATGCATGGAGATTACTGCAAGTGTACTCATCATGACTTGGCAGTCAGGTTTTTTTTTTTTCTTTTTTCTTTTTTGCTAAATATTATCCAACTTGTGGTAAAACTTAAGTTCTATTATGTACTTAAGGATAATTTGCCTATTTCCTACATTTGGACAGTTATGAATAAAGGTACTTTCTATGGCTTAAAATAAATATCCCCCCCATCAAAGTTCAGGTATTGGAGGCCTAACTCTTAATGAAATGTTCAGAATTTGGTCTTTGAAGATTAAATTGTAAAGTCTGAGACCTAATCAATTTATCAGCAGATCAGAAATCAATGGATTCATAAGATGATGGTGTTATGAGGAAGTGAAGGAAGCTAGAGTGTGGTGCCTATTTGGAGGAAGTGGATCACAGAGCATACCTTTAAAGGATGGACCTTGTCTCTGGCCACATTCTCTCGTTCTAATGTTTCATGACTTCCTTGAGATGAGCAGCTTTCCCCTGTCAATCCTTCTAAGATGTTTCTGCCTTGTCATAGACCTGAAATCATTGGGGCTAATTGACCAGGAAACTCCAAAGGTATGAACTATAACATATTTTTCCTCCTTTGTTTGGTGATTTGTTGTCATTGACATTAAAGACATAAGCCACCATGCCTAGTCTAAATCCTTCCATTTTGAGTAGTATTTATCAACAAAAGCATTGCCAAAAACATTCACTATGGCTTTTTGCATGGTTGTAAACTCTCAGCTAAGTGGTTAAATACTATGGAATGAGTCAGATGAATCATACAATGATGATGTTTATTTTACAGGAAAATGCCAAACTGTATTAAAAAGTACCTGAGCTATTTGGCACTTGCTTCAGAAATGACTGAGTGTTTCTGGATTTGGGAACAATTAGTGTTCTTATTTCTTGCAATGTGAGTAGATATATAGAATTTTCTCAACCTTTAAACTGTCTTAATTCAACCCAGATGAGCCTCAACTGAAGAATGGATAAAGAAAATGTGGTACATGTACGAAAACAAGGACATGGAGAAATTTGCAGGCAAATGGATGGAACTTGAGAATATCACCCTGACTGAGGTAACCCAGTTCCAAAAGACATGAATGGTATGTACTCACTTATAAGTGGATATAACCCATAAAATACAGGTACCATGCTATACTCCACAGACCCAAAGAAGCTAATCAAGAAAGAAGATCCAAGCAAGGAAACTTGAATCTCACTTAGAAGGAGGAATAAAATAGTCATAAGAGGAAGATGAAGGGAGGGAACTTGGAGAGACAGGGATGGAGAAGGGGATGGAGAAGGGAATGGAGGGTTCAGGATCAGGTGTGGGGAAGGACAGGAGAGATGGCTAGATGACCTTGAAAATGAATGGAACTCTTCAACTGATGGGGTTGAGGAGGTGAGAGGCATCTCCAAGATGAGACAGAGACCTGAAACAAGGAAGGACCCTAAGAATCAATGGGGATGACCTTAGCTGTGACTCACTACATTGGGGATATGGAACCTGAGGAGGCCACTTCCTATAGCCAGTCAAGAACCCCAGTGGAGCAATAGAGATACCAATCCACCCACAAAACTTTCAACCCAAAATCTATCCCATCTATAAGAAATGCAGATATACGGAAATGGAGCAGAGATTGAGGGAATAGCCAACCAATAACTGGCCCCACTTGAGACCCACTCAATGGACAAGCACCAATTCCTAACACTATTAATCACACTCTGTTATGCCTGCAGACAGGAGCGTGTTGTTCTCTGAGAGGCTTCACCCAGCACCTGACTCAGACAGATCCAGACACCCACAGCTAAACAATGGAGTAGGAGGAAGGAATGCCGCCCCCTAAGGAGATAAGGACTCCATAAGAAGACTAACAGTATCAACTAACCTGGGCCCTTGGGGGCTCTGAGAGAGACTGAACCAACTAAATAGCATACAGGGGCTGGACCTAGGCCTCCCTGCACATATGTAGCAGATGTGCAGCTTGGTCTTTATGTGGGTCCCGGACAACTGGAGCAGGTTGTACCAAAAAGCTCTTGTGTCCACATGGAATATGTTCTTCTAGCTGGACTGCCTTGTCTAGCCTCAGTGGAAGAGGAGCACCTAGCCTCACTTGAAGTGTGAGGTTTGGGAAGATACCCAAGGAGGCCCCCACACAATCAAAGTAGGGGAGAGGAGAGAGGGAAGGATTGTGGGAGGGCAGTAAGCAGGGTGTAAAGTGAATAAGTAAAAAAAAAAAA
>JADRCD010128815.1:0-10079 GCA_019843815.1 Montemys delectorum | reverse complement strand
CATATTCTGTATTTAAATTTCTGTGTGTTGCCAACCAAAGCAACTAATCAGTGAATACACTGAGACACCTGAAAAATAATATAAGCAAATAGTCTTTATAAAATCCCATTTTCGTCAACATATTGGTACAAGTTTTGAATAGCTATGATTATAATGAAGCAGGTGGCTGAAACTATCACATTCCAGACAGCTGGTGAGGCTGAAGTAAAAACCAATTATTCAATTTGGCTTCTAAATTTTTATTTGTTTAATCTGGCATACATTGGCATTTTCTTTCCCATCTGGATTTGGTAGGTTCCTTGAATAAGTAGGAAAATTAAATCAATCCACCAAATTTTCATTTAAGCACCATTACTTTTGCATAGTTTTTTTTTTCTTTCTGTGTATGTAGAAAAATGAATTTTTTTTTCTAACAAACAACTGCATGAACTGCACCTGGACAATTACTTTATTTTGACATTTTAATGATACATTCAAAAGTGTTTCAAAATTTTGCTTGTTCTTGATAATCAACAGTAGAAATTTTAATAATATATAAAATAAATCACATCACTTGATAATGAAATACATAAAACTCAAAAAGCTATTAATCCAATCACAATGAGTGAGACCAGAAGTTGGATATTGAGCTATCAGATTTGGATTTACACTATAGGAATTTGGTTTATGTTCATTTCATATATTCTAATACTTTCCTCATAGAATAAAAAGTATTTGCCTTGTTTGTAGATGTTACAAGAGCCTATAGTTAAAATATTTTGGATGTTTAAAGAAATTTAGGGATTTACAAATGTAAATTTTTTAAAGATTATGAAACATTTAAAAGGCAGAACTGTGTTCTACATTATATTGACATGTAGGCTTAGATTAATTATCCAAAACTTCCTTTCATTTAGGGTTCTTAAGTGCTTCAACCTGCTGTCTTACCCACTGACGACAGGGAGAGGAAAAAGAAGGTTAATAGGAAAAGGGTACTGCGGACCTGTTTAGAAGTGGTTCCTTGGGTGATTTCACTCCTCATTGTCAGGATACCAGCAGTCCAATTTAATAGCAAACACCAGAACAATTCAGCAGAAACAACAAGGCTCTATCAAATTGGCATGAATCAGGGAATCAGTCAGAATCAGCCAGAATACCAGGATAAATTCTTTGGTACTAGCATGTTTCTCTCTATGGAGTGAAGACCAATGAAGACCCATGAAGACAAGGGAGATCAGAGAAACTTCTCATGACATAGCAATCCAAGAGTCTCCTTACATTGTTTGTAGGGTTCTATTTATGTTCTTTCTACATATCACATGCCCTGTGATGTGTCTATTTTCAGCAAAAGATCACATACTCTCTTTTTTTTTTTTTTGTATTTTCTTTATTTACACGTACATTTTCCCCTTCCCATTTTCTCCTCCAAAACAAACAAACAAACAAACAAACAAAAACAAGAACAAACATACTCTCTTAAAAGTCAGCTTTCCAAAAAACCACCTGTGACACAACTGTATTGTTAACGAAACCAGAAATTTCCACTTCATATCCTCCTTTCCGTTTTATAGAAAAAAAAGTTTTACTCTATCATTACCTGCCACACCCACTCCAGTGAAATCTGCAAGACAGCAGTCCTGAGACATAAAGTTTCAAAGAACCTAGTCTCTTGGAGCCTTTTGGCATCCCTAACTCAGAAGTGGTCCAGATTTGTCCTTGTGATAGTTGATGGAGGGTCTCGAGTGCTTGCTTTCTTATTAGGTATAAAGGTGCCCTCATGGAGTGATTTGACTAATAGTTAAGCTAAGATGGACATTGCTTTCTGATCCTCACCAATATTCCAGTATCCTAATCTATGCTGAGCCAAACCTTGGCCTGGAATTTCATACAGAATTTTACCCAGACTAATTGCCTCCAGCATTGTTAGGGAGATAGTGAAGGAGGTTGGGCATTAAAGTTTATTGAAGAAGGGTTAATTATCCCAGGGCAGGTTCAACTAAGAACCTCCATTACAGTCACTTAAGGCAGACCACATTAGAATTGCAGGTAAGTCACTCCCAGGAATTAGATTAATTTTTTGTTCTAGGTCAGGTTAGCAACAATGGAACCCCTGGGGCAAACTTCTGCTAACCCAGAGGATTAGCATAGTGGGTGTTTACTAAGGACCTGCTGGTCAGGGCTATTACAATGGACTGAGGTGGAAACTATTTGCACCTGGCTTCTAAGATTAAAATGACCTTAGATGAGGCTGACTTTCTTTCAGTTGCAACCACTGCTTAGTTGCTGTTAATTTACATGCATATACTTTTCAATAGAACCATTGTGCTTCAGATGACATTGATGTATCTTGACTGGTGTACTATCTAACTTCCTTTTGCCTTCTGTAATGACCATTTAAGCCTGATGCTCAATTTGAGAAAATACACTTGGATTGAACACTCACTTGTATCCGTTTCTGTGTGTCATTTTTTTTCCCGCCAACTCCTTGTCCACCTGATTACCGGGACCCTGATTTCTCCCGAGGGTTGAGGGACCTTTGACTTGCTAGGCCCATGACAATTAACAGTCTATATATAATTGAAATAATTATGAGAACCATAAAAACAGAAGTCTAAATTACATTTTAAATAAGCTGCTTGTATACAACATATCAAATAATAGTCAAGTAAAACAAACTTATATTTTTATCAAGATACAATAATAAATGAAACAAACTTAAATTTCGATCACTAAACAATAATCAAGTAATACATCCTTAAATTTCTATCATTATACAATAATCAAACAAAACAACTTTAAATTTCTATCAAGATATATTAATCAATGTCAAAGTAAAATATTTATTTTATTTTATGTGTATGTGTACACTGTAGCTGTACAGATGGCCATGAGCTATCATATGTGTAGCTGCTGGGAATTGAACTCAGGACCTCTGCTGGCCTCACTCGCTCCTACGTAATTCACTATAGCTGTCTTCAGATGCACCAGAAGAGGGCATCTGATCTCATTATGGGTGGTTATACGAGCCACCATGTGGTTGCTGGCATCTGAACTCAGGACCTTCAGAAGAGCAGTCAGTGCTCTTACCTGCTGAGTCATCTTGCCAGCCCATCAAAGTAAAATATTTTTGCTGGTGTTTAATTTATTATTATTTTTTGATATCATTCACTTTTCCCTCTTTTTCCCCATTGTTAAAGAGAAGAGAGAGATCCCCGATTTAATCTTTGCTTTACTTCCTCCTTGACCATAACCAGTAACAACCAACCACTCCAGATGATAACAACCATAGCACATCAAATGACCAAAACATTCATCTCACCTTTTGGGAACACGAGAGGCACATCCTTAAAATTACTTGTCTTGTGACAAAGATATCCTTCGGATAAACTATAAAAATTGGAACATTGACTGAATCCAAAGAGAGCTAGCTGTGCCTTCTTCTGACCAGTCTGTGTGTTGTCTAGTCCCTATGTGTTTGACCATTTGGGCCAGCTTCTTTTGAAATTGATTTGCATTAATATTTTGGAGAAATCAGTGAGTGGGACAGTCTGTGAGAGTGAATCAAATATGAGATTTACTAAGTGAAGGCAATCAGGTCTCAGCTGATAAGAGATGTTTCCTTTCAAATCTAATCTTTATAAATTTTGTTGGTAAACATTTTTTCGTTCCCTGGAGATACATGAGCATATTCACATTCCAATCTTAAAACTACTGTAGTCGCCATTCTAATGAAAACACACCCTAGTAGTTTATTGGTTGGCCTAGTTTCTCAGTTTTTCTGGTAATCCAGTGTCTCAGCTGCTGTTCCTTTTCACCAAAAATCAAAAAAAAAAAAAAAAAATTAGTTTACAAAGAATTATTCAGTTTGTTGCTGGGGATTTCTAATCTTCCTTTTTACTTCATAAGCATCTCTTTTTACAATTGCTTGTCATATGGACACTGAGAACATGTCAATGGTATGGTGTATATACCTTTGTTTTCCAAATTCTGCAAAATAGAAACATCCATTTGCCAGATATCATTTATTTTGATATCCCCTGGGGTTACTACTAGCAGGTAATGGAGTTTGATTGTGCAGAAAGCATGTAGAACATTATTATTATTATTATTATTATTATTATTATTATTATTATTACTACTACTACTACTACTACTGCTGCTGCTATTTCTTTGGCATGTTGCCAAGTGATAATTTTTTTCTTTGAAATTTTCCTGATAATATGATGTTTCTCACAAAATTTTGAGAGTTCTAACACACTTCCTATTAGTAGGTCAATTTCCTGGTTTTCTTGTGCCATTCCACCTGGCAAACCTGTATGGGACGGAATATGAGTAACTTATAATGGATGGCTTCTGCTTCTAATGGCCTGTCGCAAATGTATAAATAACAAAATTAATTCTGCGTTATTAGGTAACTTTAAGATAACCTTTATGTATTTGTGCATTTTTGGAAGCTACTACTTGGAATCCGCGCAAGTCGTCTCACCGGCAAGAACGCGCGCAGACACCAGGATCCTTCTGCAGCAACCGTTTATTACATCTTCAAGAGGGCGACCCTAAGCCCTGAAAAGGCGCTGCTTAAATATACCCTGGAGCGGCATGTTCATTTCTGATTGGCTGCTTACTCAGGAGCGCATTACGCCCCGGGATGGGCCGTGACTTGGCGCGAATTCTGCTTCACCTGTAAACTTGGGAGAGCACTGGATGTCAGCGCCATCTGCTGGCTATCACCGCTCACTGTGGCTCTCTACAACTATTAAGTTTTTATACTACTACTCAAATGACCTTGATTTTAGCTATCTCCCATATATTCACATCAATATCTCCCTCTCCACTTTCATTACCAATTGATTCTCCATTCTAGTTCATTCCCCACATAACCTTAAGTTTGTATTCTTTATCTCCTTCTGGGAAGATATCTTTCCCCCCCAAGGTATTTATTCTTATCCTCTGTGGTTTTATGAATCATAGGTTGACTATCATTAACTTAGTAGCTAATATCCACATATAAGTAAATATATACCGTACTTAACCTTCAGAATTTGTTCTAGCTCTCTCACTATGTATTTTTTCCTAGATCATTCACTTACCTGCAAATTCTATGATTTCATTTTTAATAGCTGAGTAATATTCCATTGTATAAATCTAACACATTTTCTTTATTAATTCATATATGGGCAGACTTCTCCATTATATCACAATTCTATTACGAATAGAGTAACACTGATCATGGTAATATAAGTGTCTCTAGTTGAATGAAGCGTCCTCCAAGTATATACCCAAGAATGGTCTAGCTGGATTGTGAGGTATATCCCAGTCTTCCTCAGAAGCAGACACCTCATTAATGTCTATAATGTCTGTAGCACTAGCCCCTCCCTCTAGTAACATAGGTGTGCTCTCATTTCATATTCTCACCAGCATGAGCTGTCACTTGTTTTACTGATATTCATCATTCTGAAGGTCATAAGAAACTTCAAACCTGCATTTATTTATTTTTCTCTTATGGCTAAAATGTTGAACATTTCTTGAAGTGTTTGTCAGCCATTTGGATTTTTGATAGTTATTTGTTTAGACCTGTACTTTTGCTTACTTGGTTTTTTTTTTTTTTTGATAACTAGTTTTTTTTTAGTTATTTATGTATTTTATATATTATCTTCCTGTAGACCACGTGCTTCCTAAAACCTTTCACAATTTTGTAAGCTTACTTTGTCTTAATAATGATATTCCTTGCCTGGCAAAAACTTTTCAGTTTCATGAGGTCCCATTTATTAATTATTGATCTTAGTTCTTGAAGTAATGGTGTTCTGTCTAGAATTTTTTTTCCCCTGTGTCCTAGAGTTCAATTCTATTCCCTACTTTCTTTCTATCTAGTGTATATAGTTTTATGTTGAGGTTATTGATTGATTTGTATCTGGGCTTTATGCGGCACGATTAGTACAGATCTATTTAGATCTTTCTACATGCATCTGCTCAGTTTGTTTTGTTCTTCCCCAATTCATATTTCTGACTTCTTCATCAGGTGTCTGTAGGCCTGAGTGCCTGAGGCTTTCCACAAAGATCTCTGCCTGACCTGGTGCAAGAGCCCTAGCGAAGGGAAGCAAGCATGGGTGGGCCTGTATCTGGTGTCTTCCAGACTGGTCCATTTCTCCACACTGCCCTGCATGCACTGAGTCAGGTCTGGTTAGGCCAACGAGAGGCCAACTAGACAGTGTGGAGTGCTTGCAGCTTCAGGCTGCATTTCAGGAGAGCAGACCTCTGCTCAAGTGTGACACCTCTTAGAACCAAAGACTCATACCTGGATACCTGGAGTAGATCTTTTGAGTGCTTTTACTTCCCTGGATAGGATATATATATATATACACATATATATATATATAGTTTTGGGGGTCATTCAGATTTCGACAGCAGTTATCTCTCATTGGTTTTGGCTGAGAGTCTTTATTTGCATGTAAGAAGGCTTGACCTATATCACACCGCTCCTGCTGGGGCGGTTGTTGGGGGTTGGGACTGAAACATGATCCAACGTCCCAAAAGTTATAGCTGAACTCCTTCTGTCCCTTGCAGGCAGCCCCACTGGGGCTTCGGGGTTCTAGACTTATACTCGGCTGGGCCCAGGCTGCCTGAACAGACCACTGCCCCACAGATGTCCATAAAGAAAGGTAGATTTACATCTATGTATTAAATTCAATTCCACTGTCAAACATGTCCATTTTTGTGGCAATATAATGCTGGTTATATTTATACACCAGCGGTAGAAATTGATATTGGAATTGGAATATATGTAACAGTTTTAAACTACTGAGAATTGTTTAAGCTTTTCTGGTTTTGCTGATATTGTTGTGCTAAAGGCCTTGCTTTGATTTGTTTATTTCCATATGAAGCTAAAAATTGTCCTTTAAATATTTGTAAAAATTTGTGGGAATTTTGATGGGGATTGCATTGAATCTGTAGTTTGTGTTTGATATCAAATTTATATATAGTTATATCAAATTTACTACATTAACCATACTGATCCTTGAGGATAGGATAATCTATCCATCTTCTGATACCTTCAATTTCCTTCTTCAATGTCTGGAAGGCTTTTCTTTTTTCTTTCTTTCTTTCTTTTTTTTTAATTATTCAAATCTTTCACTGGCTTTGTTAGATTTAACCCAAGATATTTTATAATTTATAATTTGAGGCTATTTGAAAAAGGTGATTGATTTTGTGAGTTAATTTTGTACAATTCTACTTTGCTGACAGTGGTTGTCAGTTGTAAGAGTTCCTGCAAACAATTTGAGGCTTCCTTCTATATGCTGTAATAACATTTGCAAATAAAGATACTTTGACTTCATCCCTTCAAATTTGGGTCTCCTGTTGTTTTTATTGCTAGCTAAGATTTGAAGAATTATGTTAAGTGTTTAGAGAGTGTGAACAACATTGCCTTGTTCCTGATTTATTTGAAATTGCTTTAAGTTTCTCTCCATTTAAGTTCATATTTGATATATGCTTGCTGTAATATGCCTTCATTATTTTAAGATATGTCCCCTGTATCCTTAAATACTCTAGGAATTTTATGATGGAGAAGTGTTGGATTTTTTCTCAAAGATTTTTTTTGCCTCTAAAGAAATGATCATGTTATATTTTGAGGGTATTTTTGTTTTATTTTTCTTCTAGTTTGTTTATATGGTAGATTACTTCTATTACTTCTATGATTACGTCTATGAACTCTACTTGACCATAGCCCATGACATGTTTCATGAGTTCTGGGATTCAGTTTCCACTTATTTTATTGGCTATTTTTCCATCTATGTCCATAATGGAAATTGTCATTTTATTCTCTTTCTCTGCTGGGTCCTTATGTGGTTTGTGTATAAGCATAAGTGTCAACTTATAAAATGAGGCTGGCTCCTGTGATATCTTAGAGATTATCAATGATCTGACCAGACCCTTCTTTTTTTTTAAGAGTCTCAGTTCTGCCATCATTTGTTTCTTGGTCTGTTTCCTTTGCAACTTCTAGTATTCTTTCTTTCTTCTGCAAGTTTATAGATTTAATTATTCTGTGCCGAGAATTTCTTCTCTGACCCAGTCTATTTGCTGCTGTGTATACTTCTTAGATCCAGATATGAATCTCTTTTATATTAGGGAAATTTTCTTCTATGATTTTATTGAAAATATTTTTTCTTGTTTTTATCCAATCAGGTTTATTTATCAATAAGATCACAATTTACAAGATGCCAGTACAATAATTTCAGAGCCAATTGATAAAGATTATGCCTTAACCCAATTATTCTAACCTTGTGAAAACCTTAGTTACTTGTGGCTGTTTAAAACCACAAGGGGTCTGGATCATCTTCCTGTTCGCCTGCCTCCATGTTGACTTCTCCTCCCTCTCCCTGAACTTCGACCTCTCTCCTATTGAAAATATTTTATGTGGCTTTAACCTGGGTTTCTTCTTCATATTATTATTAATTATACTCAGTTTCCTGGATGGTGTATACCTAAATGTCTTTTAATTTAACATTTTCTTTGACTTAGGTATTCATTTCTTCTACCTTGTCTTTAATTCCTAAAATTCTTGATGCCATCTTTTGTATTCTGTTTGTGAGACTTGCATCTCTGATTCCTGCTCAAGTTTCTAAATTTTTCATTTCTAGAATTCATTCAGGTTGGATTTTCTTTATTTGTTCTATTTCTGCTGTCAATGTATTTACTAATTTTCTTCTACTGTTTGTGTTTTCATAGATTTCTTTAATGAATTTATTCATTTCCTCTTAAGGAGTGTCTTAGTCATGGTCTATTCCTGCACAAAACATTGTGACCAAGAGGCAAGTTGGGGAGGAAGGGTTTATTCAGCTTATACTTCCACATTGCTGTTCATCACCGCAGGAACTGGAAATCAAGCAGGTCAGGAAGCAAGAACTAATGCCAAGGCCATGGAGGGATGTTACTTACTGGCTTGCTTCCCCTGGTTTGCTCAGCTTGCTTTCTTATAGAAACCCAAGACTTCCAGCCAAGAATGGCACTACCCACAATAGGCCCTCCCACCTTTGATCACTAGTTGAGGAAATGGCTTGCATCTGGATTTCATAGAGGAATTTCCTCAATGGAGGATCCTTTCTCTGTGATAACTCCAGCTTGTGTCAAGTTGACACACAAAACCAACCAGTACAAGGACCTCTGTTATATTCATAAAGTCTATTTTATGGTCTTTGTCTCATGTGCCAACTGTATTTCATTATTCAGGGACTACTATTGTAAGGTTGCTAAAGTTAAATGTAGACATATTTTCTTAACTGATTTTTTTTTTATGCTCATCACTTCAAGACATCTGGGTTTGAGAAGATAATAATTATCAATAATGGCATTTGGTTTTTGTCTTTGTTGGGTGGAAGTCATGTTCATGGGTGTCTGCTACCCTCTCTGGTTACTAGAAGATTGTTGCCTGGTAGTTATTTTTCTTGGAAAGTAAGATATGCTCATTGGAAGTTCAAGACAGAATGTGTTTCTAAATATTGAGAGCTGGTACTTAAAATGGGGTTAGGCTTGAAGGGAGTGATTTCCGCAGGATCGAGAAAGGTAGGAAATTCCACCAAGTTATGCTTCTTCATCTAGGAATGGGTGTAAAGAAGGAGGAGAGGCTACAGCAGGTAGGCTGGTAAAATGCTGGAGATGAGACTGGATTTGGAGTGGAGAGGAGTAAAGGTCTGAAGCACCTGTGTGCTTTGCTGGCCTATATTCTCTGGCAGGCTTAGCTGACAGATTCTCAAGAAATTCCTGCTGGAACTGTGAGCTGAAAGAAAGGGATATAAGTGGAAGAAGGGTGGGGACAGGGAGTGAAGGAGATCTGGGTGAGAGATAAAGATAGGGGAGAGAAAAGGGGAAGCCAAGAGCTTGGTCTGCTACAAAGCTATGGATGAGACTTCCCTAAGAGGAGAGGAAGGAAAGGTGAATTAAGAAGCTGGAAACAACCTAGATGTCCCATGACAGAAGAATGAATACAGAAAATGTTCATTTACACAATGGAGTACTAATAAGGTATTAAGAATGAAGAAATCCTGAGTTTTTGCAGGCAAAAGGATGAAACTAGAAAATATCATCCTGAGTGAGGTAACTCAGAC
>JADRCD010128812.1:0-11904 GCA_019843815.1 Montemys delectorum | reverse complement strand
AAGAATAATAGGTATAGAAGTGAGTGAAGATGCCCAACATAAAGGGCTAGAAAGTATCTTCAACAAAATTATAGAAGAAAACTTCCCTAACCTAAAGAAAGATACGCCCATAAACATAAAAATAGATTGGACCAGAAAAGTAATTTCTCCCCTCACATAATAGTCAAAACACCAAATGCACAAAACAAAGAAATAATATTGAAAGCAGTAAGGAAAATTGGTCAAGCAACATACAAAGGCAGTCCTATCAGAATTATCCCAGACTTCTTGCCAGAGACTATGAAAGCTAGAAAATCCTGAACAGATGTCATACAGACCCTAAGAGAGGACACATGACAGCCCAAGCTACTATACCCAGCAAAACTCTTAATTAACATAGGTGGAGAAACCAAGATATTCCACAACAAAATGAAATTTACACAACATTTATCCACAATTCTAGCCTTACAAAGGATAATACATTAAAAACTGCAACACAAGGAGGGAAACTATACCCTAGAAAAAGCAAGAAAGAAATCTTTCAAAAAACCCAAAAGAAGATAGCCACATGAACATAATTCCACCTCTAACAACAAAAATAACAGGAAGCAATAATCACTATTCTTTAATATCTCTTAACATCAATGGACTCAATTCCCCAATAAAAAGGCATCAAATAATATACTAGACACCTTAACAGGACCCAGGATTTTGCTGCATACAGGAAATGCAACTCAGTGACAAAGATAGAAACTACTTTAGGATAAAGGACTGAAAAAATTTCCCAATGAAATGGTCCCAAGAAACAGGCTAGAGTAGCCATTCTAATATCGGATAAAATCAACTTTCAACCAAAAGTTATCAAAAATGATAAGGACGGGTACTTTATACTCATCAATGGAAAAATTTACCAAGATGAACTCTCAATTCTGAACATCTATGCTCCAAATGCAAAGACACTCACATTCATAAAAAAAATTTATTAAAGCTCAAAGCACACATTGCACCTCACACAATAATAGTGAGAGACTTCAACACCCCTCTCTCATCAATGGACAGGTCATTGAATCAGAAACTAAACAGAGACATGGTGAAACTAACAGAAGTTATAAACCAAATGGATTTAAGTGATGTCTATAGGACATTTCATCCTACAACAAAAGGATGTACCTTCTTAACACTTCATGTACCTTCTCCAAAACTGACCATATGATCAGTCATGAAACAGACTTTAACAGATACAAGAAGATTGAAATAATCCCATGCATTCTATCAGATCACCACAGATTAAGGCTGGTCTTCGATGACAACAAAAACAACAGAAAGCCCACACATAAGTGGAAGGTGAACAATGCTCTAATCAATGATAACTTGGTCAAAGAAGAAATAAAGATATTAAAGACTTTTTTAGATGTACTCACTGATAAGTGGATATTAGGTAAAGAGTGTGGAATAACCACAATATAACTCATGGACCACGTGAAGCTCAAGAGGAAGGAAGACCAAAGAGCAGATGCTTCAGTCCTACTTAGAAGGGAGAACAATATAATCAAGGAAAGTAGAGGGTGGGAGGGATTGGGACAAAAAGAAAAGGGGAGGGGGTAGGAAAAGAAGGGCAAAATCACATATGAGAGGAGATGGAGGAGATATACAGAAGGCCAGGAAATTGAACAGAGGTGTGTAGCAATGGGGTGGAGAACTGGGGATAGCAAACACAAGGTCCCAGATGCCATGAAAGCAAGAGCCTCCCAGGACTCTGTGGGGACGGCATTAGCTGAAATACCCCATGAAGTGGAGGGAGAACCTGTGGAGATCATACCCAGAGGTTAGGCATAGTCCCCCAGCTGGGATATGGGGCCACCCACTCATCTCTAGAATTTTAACCCAAAATTGCTCCTGTCTAAAGGAAATATAGGGACAAAGAGTGGAACAGAGACTGAAGGAAAGGCCATCCAGAGACTGCCCCACATGGTGATCCATCCCACATGCAGACACCAAACCCAGGCACAATTGCTGATGCCAAGAAGTGCTTGATGATAGAAATGTCCCCTAAGAGGCTCTGCCAGATCCTGACCAATACAAATGCGGATGCTCACAGCCAACCATTGGACTGAGCAAAGAGACCCCAGTGGATGAGTTAGGGGAAGGACTGAAGGAACTGAAGAGGCCTTAACTGGCATCAGTGGGAAGGGAGGCCCTTGGTCATGTGAAGGCTTGATGCTCCAATGTAGAGGAATACTTGGGCAGTGAGGCAGGAGTGGGTGGGTGAGTAGGTGGTGGAGCACTCTCACAGAAGCAGGGTAAAGGAGGATAGCAAAGGGGTTTGTAGAGGGGAAGTGGGAAAGGGGGTAACATTTGAAATGTGAACAAATAAAATATCCATTTTTTAAAAAAGTATATTCTTTTGTGTTAGGGTAAGATGTTCGATAGATATGTGAGGTTCATTTGAGTTATAACGTCTGTTACTTTCATTATTTGTCTGTTTAGTTTCTATCTTGATTACATGTCCATTGGTGAGACTGAGATGTTAAGGTCTCCCATCATTAATATGTGGGAATTGAAACGTGATTTAAGCTTTATTAACATTTTTTCTTTTTACAATAGCTGTATGCCTTTGCATTTGGGGAATATATGTTCCTAACTGAGATGTCATTTGGTAGACTTTTCTTTGGGTGATTATAAAGTATCCTTTTCCATCTCTTGATTAATTTTGGTTTGAAGTTTATTTTGTTAAATTTTAAAATGGCTACAATAGCTTGCTTCTTAGGTCCATTTGCTTGGAAAATCTTTTTCCAATTCTTTCTTTGAGGTAATATTTGTCTTTGATTGATGTGTGTTTTCTGTGTTTTTCTGTGTGTATAGTTAACCACCTTGGGTTGGAGTACCTTCTGTGGAGTTGGATTTATGGATAGATATTGTTTAAATTTGATTTTGTCATGGACTATCTTGTTTTCTCCATCTATGTGACTGAAAGTTTTGCTGGGTATAGTAGTCTGGGCTGGAATTTGTGGTTTCTTAGAGTCTGTAAAACATCTGCTCAGGGTCTACTGGCTTTTTGAATTTCTGTTGAGATGTCTTGTGTAATTCCAATAGTCTAAGTTTAGATGTTACTTGGTATTTTCCCTTGTAGCTTTAATATTAATTCTTTGTACTATACATTTAGTGTTTTGATTATTATGTGGTTGGGAGACTTTCTTTTCTGGTCCTTTCTATGTCATCTTCTGTAAGCTTCTTGTGCACTTACAGGCATGTCATTCTTTAGGTCATGACATTTTTCTTCTATGATTTTGTTAAAAATATCTTTCTGGGTCTTTAAGCTGAGAAACCTTTCCTCATATTCCTATTATTCTTAGGTTTGACCATTGCATGAAGTACCAGATTTTCTGGGTATTTTGTAATTTTTAGATTTAACATTTTCATTAAACAATTTGTCAATTGATCCTATAGTATCTTCTATGCCTGGGATTGTCGCTTCCATCACTTGTATTTTGTTGGTGATGGTGATTTTGTTCTTCCTGTTCATTTACCTAGATTTTTGATCTCTGCCTCAGTATTTGTTCTATTGCTTCTATTTCTATTTTCATGTCCCAAATGGCTTTATTCATTTCCTTCACCTGTTTGTATTATCTTGAATTTTTATGCCATTTAATAATTTCCTCTTTAAGACCCTCTATCTTCTTCACAGGTTTGGATTGAAGATCATTTTCTAACACTTCAGCTGTGTTGGAATGCCAGGGCTTGCTATATTTGGGTAGTTGGTCTCTGGTGATGCCATATTACCCTGTATGTTGTTGATTGTTTTTTTTTTTTATACTGACCTTCAGTTATTTTGGGTTCCTAGTACTGGTGAGGCCTCTGGTAAAGCACACATCTCCTACACGACCTTTGTAGGCTCATGTAGTTTTGCAGCCAGGCTATGAAGCCTGGGGTAGGGATGCTTTGGAGGACTGATTGTTGGGTACACTTCAAGGAGGGATGAATAGTGTCTTACCCAGGGTTACTAGTGCAGTAATAGCCTATGTTGAGCAAGAATCTTCTGCCAGAGTTGTGGGCTGACCTGGATATATGGAGTCCAGGTATGGAAACACAAGTTTTAATAATGTTGTGCAGCAAATAGAAAGCTTTGCATTTTTATAGAAATGCATATTGAAGTAGCTGTTTTTGAAAACAGTTTGGTATACAGTTATGCCAAAATCCTGCAATTTAACTCCTAAGTGTGCACTTAAGAGAGTCTAATATATAGAATAAAAACTTGTACACAATTGTTTAAAACATAGGAACATGGTTTGTGGTTTAAACAGTAGGAATAACTTGAACCTTTATTATTATCAGTAGGAGAACACATGAATTCCATGTAAAGAAATAGTATTAAGTGTAAAGAAAGAATGTGATTCATATGTGGATATTAAAAGTATCATGCTAAATAAAAGAAGCCAAGTGCAAAAAAGCCAGGTACTGTAGTTCTATGAAATGTTCCAAGTAGACAAATTTGTAGAGATAGTATGTAGGCTGGTAGTAGCTGAATCTTATGGTGCATAGTTGGGAGTTGTCTATTATTGTACATGTGGTTTATTTTAGGAGTTTAAAGATGTTATAAAGTTAGAAATTGTTTATAGATGGGACTATATTGACACACATCTACAATCTCAACACTTTGAAATAAAGACAGAAACATTAAGAAATCAAGGCCTGTTCATGGGCTATGTTCTTCTAGTTGGGCTGCTTTCTCTGGCCTCAATGGGAGCTGAAGCACCTAGCCTCACAGAGACTTGATATACGAGGGTGAGGAATAGCCAAGGGTCTCCACCTTCTCAGAGGAGAAGAGGAAGAGAGATGGAGGGAAGGATTGTGGGAAGGACTACCGAGGAGGGGCCAGTGATCAGGATATAAAGTAAATAAGTAAATAATAATAATAATAGTAATAATAATAATAATAATAATAATAATAATAATAATAATAATAGATTTTTTTTTCAAAAGATACTGAGGCCAGTATGTGCTACAAAGCCAGTTTGAGACTAGCCTGGAATATATGCATCTGTCTCCATCTCTCTGTCTTTGATTCTCTGTGTGGGGGTGTTGCTTGTCTATCTCCATGTTTCCTGTCTCTTTATTTATATATCTGTGAAGTAATTATATACATGTATATATATACATATATGTGTGTGTGTATACATGTCAGTAATAATACATATCCGTGACTACAGTACAAATACCAAATAATATACCTTAAATAAGTGAAAAATATGCAAAGCATATTTTAAAAATCCTGCATGTTTAAGATGAAAATGATGTTATAGTTAGCTTAGGAAGTGGGTAAACGGTATGTATTTGCTGGGCAACCCAAAAAATCAGAATCTAAATTCTTACCATTGAAAAACATATGCATTAGCTGGTCTGCTTCTGTGAAAACACCATGTCCTGACCCATCCTAGAGGATCTGCTGCACGCAGAGCAGTTGACTCTTAGTTGGTCTGCTCCCATGAGGACACCATATACTGAGCCATCCTAGAGGATCTGCTCCACTCAGATCAGGTGACACCACAGCTCGAAGGCATGCAGGGCAACTGTCCTGACAGACTGAAAGCCTTCCTGGAGTTTTACTGTACACAGGGAAGCAGTCATCACAGTCTGTAGGCCTCCTGGGGAACATCTTCACATAGGACAACATCTTGATAGCTCCACTGAAGATGCAACAGTCTAAAGACCTCCCAGGAGACCTACTGCAGCCAGGGCAACAGATCAGCAACTTCTCTGCCCCTCTGGAGAGCTCCCAGTTGGAAGGCCCCATAGGTAGTCTGCTACAGCCAGGGACACAGGCCTACCTGGAGACCTGAAACAACCTAGGGATAAGAGGCAGAAAAGAGGCAGACTCTAGATAGAGTCACCCAGACCAATAAATACTAGGGATATCCATATATCGAGAGGCAAGCCCAAGACCATAGACAACAGAAGACAATATACGTGGACATTATTAGAACACAGTTCTCCCACCACAGCAAGCCCTGAATACACTGAAACACCTGAAAATCAGGAAACTGACCTAAATTCCTATCTTATAAAGATAACAGAGTCCTTTAAGGAGGATATCAATAACTCACTGAAAGAAATACAGAAAAACATAGCTAAACAGGTAAAGAAATTGAATAAAGCAGTCTAAGACCTAAAAGTAGAAGTAGCAACAATAAGGAAAACACAAATGGAGAAAAACCTGGAAATGGACAACCTAGGAAAGAAGTAAGGAAATACAGATGTAAGTATTACCAACAGAATACAAGCGATAGAAAAGAGAATCTCAGGTGTAGAAGATACCATAGAAGAGACTGACACAACTGTCAAAGAAAATTCAAAACACAAAAAAACTCCTAACCCAAAGCATCCAGGAAATTCAGGACACAATGAAAAGACCAAATCTAAGAATAATTGGAATAGAGAGAATGGAGATTCTCAGCTCAAAGGACCTGAAAATGTCTTCAACAAAATCATAGATGAAAACTCCCCCAACCTAAAGAAAGAGATGGCCATAAAACACTAGAAGCCTATAGAACACTAAATAAATGGGACCAGAAAAGAAAATCCTCTTATCACATAATAATCAAAACACTAAAGGCATAGAACAAGGAAAGAATATTAAAAGCCACAAGGGAAAAGTGCTGAATAACATACAAAGGGAGGCTTAGCAGAACTACATCAGACTTCTCAACAGAGACAGTGAAAGCCAGAAGAGCCTGGTCAGAGGTCATAAAGACTCTAAGATAACACAAAGGCAAGCCCAGGTTACTATACCCAGCAAAACTCTCAATCAATGTAGATGGAGAAACCAAAATATTCCAGGGCAAAATGAATTCAAACAATATCTATCTACCAATCCAGCCCCACAGAGGATCCTGGAAGGAAAATTCCAACACAAGGAAGCTACCTGCACCAAAGAAAGGACATGATATTAAGCACCTCACAGCAAAGCTAAAAGGAGAGAACCACAGGCACATAAAGCCACCTACAAAAACAAACATATCAGGAACCAACAATCACCTCTCTTTAATATCTCTCAGTATTAATGGACTCAAATCACCTATAAAAAAACATAAGCTAACAAACTAGATAAGCAAACAAGTTCCAGCATTTTGCTGCATACCCCAATAACACGTCAACAACAAAGACAGACAGTAAAAGGATAGGAAAAAAGATCTTCCAAGCAAATGGTCCCAGGAAACAACTGGAATTGCCATCCTAATATCCAGTAAAATAGATAATAACTTAAAATAATTTTCAACCAACAGTTATTAAGTGTGATGAGGACGGGTACTTCATATTCATCAAGGGGAAAATCTACCAAGAGAAAGTCTCAATTCTGAACATCTATGATCTAAATGCAAGAGTACCCACATTCATAAAAGAAACTTTACTAAAGCTCAAAACATACTTTGAACCCCTCACAATAATAATGGGGTTCAACACACCACTCACACCATGGGCAGGTCATTGAAACAGAAATGAAACAGAGACACAGAAAAACTAATAGAGGTTAGGAACCAAATGGATTTAATAGATATCTATAGAACATTTCACATAAAACAAAAGAATATACCTTCTTTTCAGCACCTCATGGTACCTTCTCCAAAATGACCATATAATTGGTCACAAAACAACCCGCAACTGACACAAGAAAATTGAAATAATCCCACGCATCCTATCAGATCACCAAGGCATAAGGCTGGTCTTCAGTAACAGAAAAAAGAACAGAAAGCCCACATACACATGGAAACTGAACAACTCTCTCCTCAATGATAACTTGGTCAGGGAAGAGAGAGAGAGAGAGAGAGAGAGAGAGAGAGAGAGAGAGAGAGAGAGAAATTAAAGACTTCCTGGAATTTAATGAAAATATTGACTCATCATATTCAAAATTATGGGACACAATGAAAGCAATGCTAAGAGGAAAGATCATAGCACTAAATGCCCTGGTAAAGAAACTGGAGAGATCTTACACTAACAACTTAACAGCACCCCTGAGAGCTCTAGAACAAAAAGAAGCAACCACCTAAGAGGAACAGGCATGGGAAATAGTCAAACTCAGGGCAGAAATCAACCAGTTAGAAACAAAGACAACAACACAAAAATCAACAAAACCAAAAGCTGGTTCCTTGAGAGAATCAACAAGGTAGATAAAACCCTAGACAAACTAAACAAATGGCCAAGAGGCAGTATCCAAATTAACAAAATCAAAAATGAAAAGAGAGACATAACAGAAATGGAGGAAATACAAAAAATCATCAGATCCTACTATAAAAGCCTATACTCAACAAAACTGGAAAGTCTACATGAAATGGATGTTTTGCTAGACAGAGACCACATACCGAAGTTAAATCAAGAGCTGGCAAACTATCTAAATAGGCCCATATCACACAAGTAAATACAAGAAAGCATTAAAAAACCTCCCAACCAAAAAAGGCCCAGGACCAGATGGCTTTAGTGCAGAATTCTACCAGATCTTCAAAGAAGACCTGATACCAATTTTCCTCAAACTATTCCATAAAGTAGAAGCAGAAGGAATACTACCTAACTTGTCTATGAAGCCACAATTACTCTGATACCAAAACCATACAAAGACCCAACCAAAAAAGAATTTCAGACTAATTTCACTTATGGATATCAATGCAAATAATACTCAATAAAATTCTTGCAACCTGAATCCAAGAACACATCAAAGCCATCACTCACCATGATGATGTAGGCTTCATCCAAGGGATACAAGATTATTTCAATTTATGAAAATCCATTAATGTAATCTACTATATAAACAAACTAAATAAAAAAAATCACATGATCAGCCAAGCAGTGGTGGTAGTGCATGCCTTTAATCCCAGTACTTGGGAGGCAGAGGCAGGTGGATTTCTGAGTTCCATGCCAGCCTGGTCTACAGAGTGAGTTCCAGGACAGCCAAGGCTTTACAAAGAAACTCTGTCTCGAAAAACCAAAAAAAAAATTGCATTCATGTTAAAAGTATTGGAGACATCAGGAATTCAAGGCCCATACCTAAACATAATAAAAATCAATTTACTGCAAACCAACAGCCAATATCAAATTAAATGGAGACATACTTAGAGCAATCCCACTAAAATTGGGGACAAGACAAGGATGCCCACTCTCCCCATATCTATTCAATATAGTACTTGAAGTGATAGCTAGAAAAAAAGGCAACAAAAAGAGATCAAGGGGATACAAATTGGTAAATAAGAAATAAAGGTATAACTATTTACAGATGATATGATATTATATATAAGTGACCCTTTATAAAATTCTACCAGAGAACTTCTCCAGCTGATAAATAACTTCAGCAAAGTGGCCTGATATAAAATTAACTCAAATAAATCAGTAGCTTTCCTTTATACAGATGATAAACATAATGAGAAAGAAGTTAGGGGAAAAACTCCCTTCACAATAGCCACAAATAATATAAAATATCTTGGGATAACTCTAACCAAACAAGTGTATGGTCATAGCTCAAATCTCTCAAGAAAGAAATAGAAAATCTCAGAAAATGGAGCGATCTCCCATGCTCATGGATTGGCAGAATTAATATAGCAAAAATGGCCATCCTAACAAAGGCAGTTTACAGATTCAGGTAATCCCCATCAAAATCCCAACACAATTCTTCAAAGACAGAGGAAGAACAATTCTCAAATTCATCTGGAAAGGCCAAAAAAAAAATAGTGAAAACAATTCTTAACAACAAAAGACCTTCTGGAGAATCACCATCCCTGACCTCAAGATTTGCTACAGAGCAATAGTGATAAAAACTGCATGGTATTGGTGTAGAGACAGATGTGTTGATCAGTGGAACAGAATTGAAGACCCAGAAATAAAACCACACAATTACATATACTTGATCTTTGATAAAGATGCCAAAAATATACAGTAGAAAAAAGAAAGCATCTTCAATAAATGGTGCTGGTCTAACTGGCAGTCTGTATGTAGAAGAATGAAAATAGGTCCATATTTGTCCCCTTGAACAAAGCTCAAGTCTAAATGGATCAAGGACCTCAACATAAAACCTGATACACTGAAACGAATAGAAGAGGAAGTAGGAAAGTGTTCTGAACTCATTAGCACAGGGGGAAATTTCCTAAACAGAATTCCAATGGCTCAGGCTCTAAGATCAAGGATTGATAAACTGGACCTCATGAACCTGGAAAGTTTCTGTAAGGCAAACAACATAGTCAATAAAACAAATTGTCAACCTACGGATTGGAAAAAAATCTCCACTATCCCTACATCTGATAGAGGGCTAATATCCAAAATATATAAAGAACTCAAGAATCTAAATACCAAAAAACCATACAACACAATAAAAAAAAAAGAGAGTATAGAACTGAACTGAGAATTCACAACAGAGGAATCTTGAATGGATGAGAAGCACTTAAAGAAATATTCAAAGTCCTTAGTGATTAGAGAAATGCAAATCAAAATGACCCTGAGATTCCACCTTACACCAATCAGAATAGCTAAGGTCACAACCTCAGGTGATGACACTTGTTGGTGAAGATGTGGAGAAAGAGGAACACTCCTCCATTGCTGGTGGGATTGCAAACTGGTACATCCACTCTGGAAATCAGTCTGGAGGTTCCTCAGAAGATTGGAAATAGATCTACCTGAAGACCCACCTATACCACTCTTGGGGATATACCCACAAGATGACCCACAATGCTGCAAGGAGACTGATTCCATTATGTTCATAACAGTCTTATTTGTGATAACCAGAAGCTGGAAACAACTCAAATGTCCCATGACAGGAGAATGGATACATTGGAATACTACTCATACTACTCAGCTATTAAAAACGAGGACATCCTAAGTTTTCCAGACAAATGGATGGAACTAAGAAATATCATCCTGAGTGAGGTAACTCAGACCCAAATGGACATGCATGGTATGTACTCACTATTAAGTGGATATTAGCCAAAATAATAATAATAATAATAATAATAATAATAATAAATAACAATGTTAATAATAATAGTAGTAATAATAGTAATAATAATAATAGAATAAAAAGTACAGAATATCCAAAATACAGTTCACAGAAGTAAAAAAAATTTAACAAGCTAAAGGGCCCAAGTGAGGACTAACCAGTCCCACTTGGGAGGGAGAGCAGAACCTGATCTGATATTGGGTGAGGGAAAAGAACTAAAGCCCTGAGGGCCAGCAGAAAGAATGAAAACAAGCAATCTCCGGAGGTAGGAAATTGGGGGGACCAATCCAGACTCCACCAAAGATCTAGGAGTTGAGAGACTCTCAGAACTCAAAGGCAGGAACCTTAGGTAAAATGTCCAACAGTAGAGAGAACTTATAAAGCCCACCTCCAGCAGGAAGACAGGGCATCAAATGAAGGAGGGGTTGCCAACCCACAGTCAAAACTCTGACCCATAATTGTACCTGTCTGAAAGAACTGCAGGGATGGAAATGGAGAGGAGCCTGAGGAAAAGAAGGTCCAGCGACAGGCCCAAAATGGGACCCAGCTCAAGGGGAGGTCCCAAGGCCTCACACTATTACTGAAGCTATGGAGCGCTCACAAAAAGGGACCTATCATGACTTCACTCCGGAAGATTTAACAAGCAGCTGAAAGAGTCAGATGCAGATATTTGCACCCATTCAATAGACAGAAGCTGCTGACCCCTGTGGCTGAATTAGGGAAAGGCTGAAAGAAGCTGAGGAGGAGGGTGACCCTGTAGGAGGACCAGCAGTCTCAATTAATCTGGACCCCCGTGGTATTTCAAACACTGGAACAGGAAACAGGCAGTATACACCAGCTGGTATGCCCGCAGCACATATACAGCAGCGGATAGCCAGGTCTGTGTTCAGAGATCATGCACCTAACCCTCGAGACTGGAGGCCAGAGGGAGTTTTGTGGTCAGGTGGGGTGGGGGA
>JADRCD010128805.1:0-14440 GCA_019843815.1 Montemys delectorum | reverse complement strand
ATATCTCTAGTGCTACCTGCCCTTGCTAAATCTGACTGGAGCCTGTCCTTCCTGTGATCCTGGTTGTGTCAGAACTCCTCAGAGTCAAGTTGTGTTTGTGATCCTGTGATTCTGGGATCCTGTGATCCTGGGCTTGTTCAGTCACCTGTCAGTGGAGCTTCCTCTAGGTGTTGTGGGACTGGCTGCAGAGCTTGAACCCAAGGTCTACTCTGGACACCAGCCCAGACAGACTGGAAGGAACTCGAGTCACTGGGCTGGTAGAGTTCCTGTGTGCCTGGTCCCAGTTACTCCCAGTGTTGGGACAGATGTTAGTTCCTCCTCACCTCTGACCCTGGGTGTGTCAGAGCTCCTGGGAGTGGAGCTTCCTCTGGGTGTTGTGGGACTGGCTGCAAAGATGTTGGTTCCTCCTCACCTCTGATCCTGGGTGTGTCAGAGCACCTGTCAGTGGAGCTTCCTCTAGGTGTTGTGGGACTGGCTGCAGAGCTTGGGCCCAAGGTCTACTCTGGACACTAGCCCAGACAGACAGGGAGGAACCCTAGTCACTGGGCTGGTGGAGTTCCTGTGTGCCTGGTCCAGCTGGTCCCAGTTACTCCCAGTGTTGGGAAAGATTTTGGTTCCTCCTCACCTCTGATCCTGGGTGTGTCAGAGCTCCTGGGTGTGGAGCTTCCTCTGGGGGTTGTGGGCTCTAACAGGTTTATGATATGAGATATCAGCACTTAGAGAGGGATGATCTCAAAGACAGAACTTCTATGAGGAAGTTTTCTAAGATATGTCCAGAGGGATGTGATGGATTTCCAGAGGGCACAGCATCATGGTTTTCATTGTCAAGATTATGTACATTCTAATAACTTTGACAAGTTTAGAGATAAAGCTAGCAATGCAGTGAAGAAGGAAAGCACTAAATATGAACAATAGGGGAGGCAAAGAATTGTATGGGCCAGGTCAAGGAGAAGAGTCAAGCTTTGAAGGAATGTAGATAGATAGTTGTTTGGTGTAGCCCCTGAGTATTAGTTTCCATTTGTGTTGAACTATTTTGCTAAATTCAATGAGGTTTTTTTGAAATTGAAATACTCCTCTTGACCAGAAAGCAGTAGGTTCAAGTTCAAGTAACTGTTCTCTACTATTTGAGATATGCTATCAAAGGACATCTGTATGGTAGATGAAGTTTAGTGGGAACAGTAACTGCTTCAGTTTGCTCTGTCAGGCTGTTTTGGTAAAAGGGAAAAACCAGAGGAATCAGAATCATTCACAGGATCTCAATAATATTTTTCTGATAGTATTCTTGGGGAAAGTCTTTTCATTGCAAGGAGGTGTCCTGAGACCAAGGACTCCTGAAATTTGTAGAAGAGGGACAGAGATATGTTTCATTTATGTTCCAGCCTGGTCATGGGAATTGGGAATGGCAATATTAAGCCTCAGGACAGGCACATTAAATGATCGGGACTTATTGTAGTTTCTTTTTACAAGTAAAATCCTAGTACCAAGGAAAGAGACAAGCCCAGTTTCTAAATCCTACTGTCAGTCTCATAAAGAAAAGAGAGGGTGAACAAACCCCTTTTGCCTCCCCCTTCCCCATGCCTGCCACCCCACCCTCTCCCACTTATTGGCCCTGGCATTCCCCTACACTGGGGCACAAAACCTTTGTTTGTTTTGGAGGGGAAGATGGGAAAGGGAAAATGTACATGTAAATAAAGAAAATACCTAATAAAAAAAATAAATAAATAAATTTAAAAAAAAAAGAAAGAAAGAAAAGAGAAGGTTTTCCAATGACTGAAGGTCCCAGCTAGGGGCATCAGAAGATCTTTTGTTTGGCCTTTTTAAGGCATCTCAATAAAAGATGAGAGAAGTCTCAGAAAATGATTGACATGAAGTAGAATTTTGTGCAGTGAGGGTTTTTGTAACAGATCCTGCAATTGGTTATTATTTTTTCCCTTGGGCAATGGTGTGTTAAGATAATTAAGTGATTTTTTCTTTAATTCTGAGCATAGAGGTAAAAGGACTGAAGAAATGGAGGAGAGGCCATTTGCAACCATTACAGCAAGAAGAATATAGGCCAGAGAAAGATAACTATTTCAAAAAAGGCCCTGCATCATGCTAATGGGTTAGACAATGTCCATCAATGGGAATAATTTATTGAACTTATTAAATTAAATTTATTTTTTGTTATGATTACTATATCACTCTATTCAAATCATATATGTAGGCTGAATGTCATTTGTGTCCTACTTACAGTTTCTAATACTGTAGTGAAACACTGCGAACTAAAAACAAATCTAAAAGAAAATGGTTTATTTGTCTAACATTTCCACATCATAGTCCATCATTAAAGGAAGTCAGAAGAGAAACTCAAACAGGGCAGGAACCTGGAGGCAGGAGCTGATGCAGAGGCCATAGATGAGTGCTGTTTACTGGCTTTCTCATTATGGTTTTCTCTGTATGCTTTCTTTTTTCTTTTACTTTTTTAAGATTTATTCATTTATTATATGTAGGTACACTGTAGCTGTCTTCAGACACCCCAGAAGAGGGCATTAGACCTCATTATGGATTGTTGTGAGCCACCATGTGGTTGCTGGGATTTGAACTCAGGACCTCTGGAAGAGTAGTCAGTACTCTTAACCACTTAGCCATCTCTCTAGCCCCTCTGTAAGCTTTCTTATGAACCCACGACTATCATCCCAGGGATAACACCACCCACAATGGGCTAGTTTCTCTCCTTCCAATCACTAATTAGGAAAATTCACTACAATTGGATATTATGAGAGAAATTTCTCACTTGAGGTCCCTGCCTCTCAAATGACTATAATTGTGGCACATTGATTTAAAGCTAGTTTAAGTTTTGACATTTTCAAATTGCAGGTTATTTACCTTATTGGCTTAATCCATGCTAGATTAATTCATGTCTAAATAGATATATTCCTATAATCTCTTTCTGGATTGAAACAGAGGCTCCTGACAGTATTCTTCTAAATTATCTCTTGGTTTTCTTGATTGTACTCAAGAATGCACTGAATGCATTCAAGACTGCCAAGGGAAATATCTTGTCATGGGACAAAGCAATTCTATAAGAGAAAAATAATTTTGCAACTAGATGAGTTCATTTCCCTAAAGATAGCTTAAAAAAATCCCTGAGAGTAGAATAATTCATGTTAACAAGTAGATCTGCTGTCCCTCAACCATGAAAAGGTGTGTTGAAATCTTTTTACAGAATCACATTTTCTGCAAGTGCAAACCATTGACATTTTAATTTTGCTTGCAAAAATTAAAAAACTTTCTTGAGGTGGTTTTTGTAAGAGAAGAAAACAAGTAATGAGAAGTGACATAATTCTGTAATAGTTGGGAACTGAGTTCAAAAGACATCTGCTTATATATCCAACTTCTGTGGCCAAGGACAAGTAATCAGATCATTGGTAGATGGTTAGAAATGTATATACAACCAAGAAAATCACTTTCAAGAATGAGAGTGTTCTACTGAGCTGAAGGAAAATGTGTATCCCAAAAGCCCTGGACAATGAGCCCTGAGACCCCTTCTTGATCATTTATATAACACCCAAGTATCCCATGCTTTTTTATCAAAGGATTTTTCTTGAGCATGCTCAGTTTGTTCAGTTTGGTGTATAAAATTCAAGTGAGGAAGGTGTTTCAGCTTTTCATTTCCAACTGGTTTCTTTCAAGTGTCAATCATGGCATTGTTTATTAGTTTGACTTTTCTCTATTTTCCTATTAAATTCAATTTTGAATTTTAAAATAGGAGTAGGAATACATTGTTTATTGTATTGTTTAAAACAAACTCAGTAACCAATTTTTAATTCTGATAGCCAATTACTTTTAGTTGTTGGGAAAAAATGCTGTAACTAGGGGAATTTAAGAACTAAAGATTTTAAAGCACCAGAGGTAGTGAGCTACACATACTCCCATGAGCTCCCTTTCTAGCCCAGAGCTCTGCCTGCTTTCCCAGAGCTCTCTGGCACTGGAACAACCAGGTAGGATCCCATACTAAGCACCTTGGGTACACCCAGGAGCTGCTAACTGTGCATTGTCCCCTGAACTCCATTTCCTGACCCACAATTCTGCCTGCTTCCCAGATGTTTCTCGCACCAATAAGAACTAGATGATTAAAAGTCAGCATAAGAACAGAACCAATAAAATTCAAGACAATATGGCACTCCCAGAGCAGAGCTTTTCTACTACAGCAAGTCCTGGATATTTTAACACAGTGGAAGCATAAGAAAATGACCTTAAATCCAATTGTATGAAAATGAGAGAGGACTTCAAAGAGGAAATGAATAAATCCTTTAAAAAAATTCAGGAAATACAATCAAACAGGTAAAGAACATGAATAAAACTATTCAAGACCTGAAAATAGAAATAGAAGAAAAAAAGAAAATGTAAGAGGAGGGTATTCTGGAGATGGAAAGCCAAAGTAAGAGAACAGAAAATTTAAACACAAGTATCATAAACAGAATACAAGAGATAGAAGAGAGAATCTCTGGCATAAAAGACACCATCGAAGAAAATGATAGATCCATAAAAGAGAATGTTAAATTTAAAAAGTTTTTGAACTCAAAACATCCAGGAAACATAGGACACTATAAAAAGGCCAAACATAAGAATAATAGGAATAAAAGAAGATTTCCAGTGCAAAGGTTGAAAAAAATATCTTCAAGAAAATCATAGAAGAAAATTTTCTTAACCTAAAGAAAGAGATGGTAATAAACTTACAAAGCACTTGCAGAACACCAAATATATTGAAACAATAAAGAAAATCCTCTCACCACATAATAAGTAAAACACTAAATGTACAGAACAAAGAAAGAATATTAATAGCTAAGGAGGTAAAGACCAAGCAACATATAAAGGCAGACCTACTAGAATTGCACCCACATCTCAGCAAAGACTTTAAAACCAGGAGGGCCTGAATAAATGACTTACAGTTTTTCAGAACACACAGAAGCCAGCTGATACTACTATACCCAGCAAAACTTTTACTTCCTATAGATTGAGTTAACAAGATTTTTCATGATAAAACCAAATTTAAACACTATCTATCATCAATCTCACCATATAGACAATAATAGATGAAAAACTACAACTCAAGAAAATTAACTACACCTAAGAAAACACAGTTATTCCACAGAAGCAAAAACAATAGAAGTGAAGCATACACACACACACACACACACACACACGCACACACACACACCACCAACAACAAATTAACAGAAATTAGCAATTGTTACCTTCCCTTTTGACTTCAGTCATCGGACTTCTGGCAGCCTCTGCTTAGGGGCTAACACCTGGGAGCTAAGACAGATGCTTTCTGTTGACTGTTGGTTTGTCTTTGAAGAAGCTGCTTGAGTATGCCCATCACCTAAGTACACTCATGGCCTGAGCACGCCCATCACCTGAACATGCCCACTGCCTGAAGATCCAGTGAACCTGCGGACTTTGGCACCTGAACTTTCTTTTTTTTTTTTTTTTTTTTTTTTATATTAGATATTTTCTTTATTTACATGTAAATTTTTCCTTTCCCAGGTTCCCCTCCAAAAAACAAACAAACAAACAAAAACAACAAGAACAAACCCCTTTTGCCTCCCCCCTCCCCATGCCTGCCACCTCACCCAATCCCACTTATTGGCCCTGGCATTCCCCTACACTGGGGCAAAGAACCTTCACAAGGCCGAGGTCCTTTCCTCCTATTGATGATTGAATTTTCAATCCTCTACTATACACATGCTGCCAGAACATTCAGTCCTACCCTGTATAGTCCTTGATTGGTGATTGGGTCCCTGGGAGGTCTGAGGGTACTAGTTAGTAATTGTTGTTCATCCTAAGGGGCTGCAAACCCTTCAGCTCCATAGAATCGGTGGCTCTGTGGCGCAATGGATAGTGCATTGGACTTCTAGAGGCACCTGAACTTTCTTTACAATATAATCTAGAGACTTGGTTTCAGTTTCTTTTGTAACCATAAAAACCCTGGCTTATTCTAAGTAAAGTTAACCCTCTATTTCAGGTCCTTTGTTCCCTCCTGGCTGAGAGAACCCTGTTTGCGAAATTGCGGGCAGTTTCAGATGGTGCCTGAATGTGGACTCAGGTATGGAGGATTTATAAAGGACATACTGTCAAAGCAGAGCTCTGCCTAAAAATTCAGAAGGTAAGGATAAAAGGTCGTACACCATTCTGCACGGTAGGTTATTTTGATGCTAGTGCTAGCCTTATTTTTATATTGTAGAAGCATTGCCATGTAAGAAGGGTACGGGGCTAGGTTGATTGGTGCTGATCTGGCGTTTTAATTCACCTAGGGAGTGTGTCAGTAAGTATGGGTTTGAATGAGTCAAAAGCAGCGATATAGAGTATAAATAAGTTGCTTCAGGCAAGAGGAATCAGGGTGGAAAAAAAATGCATTGAAAGATCTTTCAGATGAGATAGAATCTTGTTGCCCACGGATTCATGAAGTAAGTAATTTAAATAAAAGAACATGGGAAAAAATTGGAAAAGCTCTGAGGAAAAATCAGGCAGAAAGATTCACTCTCCACCTTTGGGCACTCGTGAAGGACATTATAGAGGAGAGAGATAGATGATCAGAAAGTGAATTGAGCTCACAAAAATCAGAGAGTTCAGATACAGAAAGAGAAGAGAATCAAAAATACTTCTTTAGAAAGCAGAACTACTAAGTCTTGTGGAGAGGAGTTGCTTTCATCTGTTAATTCTAGGTCCACTATGACAGGAAAAAAGGATCAGAGAGATTTACAATTAAGTAAATTGGCATTTAAAATCAAGTTGCAGAAATTGACTAATGAGTTGAATGAACTAAAGGCAGTATCAGGTAAAAGAAAGGATAGAAATTTTGAGACAGGTCAATCACCTTTAGAGAAAGCAATTAATCAGGCTAGAGAAAATAGGCAAGATACTTCAGGAGTGCTGGTGTTTCCTGTAGTGGAAAGGCTTAATCAGCAGAATGAGAGAATTAGACAGTATCAGCCTTTAGAATTTAAGGTTATAAAAGATTTAAAAGGAGCGGTTGCTCCATATGGGCCAAACGCCCCATTTACACAGGCATTATTGGATAATGTAATAGAGTCAAATTTAACACCTCAAGACTGGAGAACTTTATGTAAGGCTATACTGCAAGGAGGTGATTTTTTTACTTTGGAGTTCAGAATGGAGAGAATTCAGTAAAAAAAATAGCTGCACAGAATGCTCAACCAGGTAATCCAGAATGGAATTTGGATATGCTCCTGGGAGAAGGGCAGTATGAAGGAAATGCGAGGCAGATTGAGTATCCTGTTGGAATATATGCACAAATTGTGATGGCAGTGAGACAAGCTTGGATTAAATTACCTACAAAAGTTGAAATAAATGGAAGTTTAGCTGCTATCCGACAAGGCCCAGACGAGCTTTTTCGAAATGCTAATGCAGCATGTAAGGCTGCTATTCAGCCACACAAGGGTAGGATGGATTTATCTGGATATATTCGTCTTTGTGCAGATATTGGACCTTCTTATAATCAAGGACTGGCAATGGCAGCTGCATTGTAGGGGACTACGGTTCAAGAGATTCTGATGCAAAGAGAGGAGAATAAAGGATGTTTCAAATGTGGTAGTATGAATCATTTTAAATATGATTGCCCTAAGAAATTAGGAGCCACAAACAGGCAGCAGTCAGGTGTTGCCCTGAGAATCTGTCCTCGTTGTAGGAAAGGCAAGCATTGGGCCAGAGACTGTAGATTTAAAAAAGGCTTTCAAGACAATTCCTTGTCAGGAAACGAGTGGAGGGGGCAGCCCCAGTCCCCCTTCCTAAAACAACAGGCAGCATATGGGGCCATGAGGCTGTCACCCAGCCAAGGAAATCAGTCTTTGAACTTTTCAGGGTAACCCCAGGAAGTGCAGGATTGGACCTCTGTTCCACCTGTCACAGTATTAACGCCAGAAATGGGAGTTGAAATTCTGCCTACTGGAGTCTTTGGGCCCTTGCCTATAGAGACTTGGGGGTTGCTTATAGGGAGAAGTAGCTCAATTGTGAAAGGACTGCAGATTTATCTAGGTGTTATTGATAGTGATTATCAGGGAGAGATTAAGATTATGGCTGCTTCAGCTCGTGGTGTTATTACAGTACCTGCTAATCAGAGAATTGCTCAGCTTATTTTAAGTCCTTTGTATCCAATGCCTTCTAATTTTATTAAAAAGGAAAGAGGACAGAGTTGTTTTGGTTCTTCTGATGTATACTGGGTACAACCTATCACTAGCAAAAGACCTAATCATAAATTAATTATTGAAGGGAAAAGTTTTGAAGGTTGAATAGATACTGGAGCTGATGTGACTATCATCAGAGGAAAAGACTGACCCTTAACTTGGGCTTTGTCTGAGACAATAACTCATCTCCAAGGAATTGGTTATGCCAATAACCCAAAGCGAAGCTCTAAGCTTCTAACCTGGAGAGATGAGGAAGGTAATTCAGGACAAATTCAGCCTTGTGTTGTGTCAAATCTGCCTGTTACTCTGTGGGGAAGAGATCTGTTGTCACAAATGGGTCTTGCTCTGTGCAGCCCTAGTGAAATAGCTAATAAACAGAAGTCAGAACAGGATAGTAGAACATCTGGAGGTCCTAAGCCTCATCTTAATAGTAAGGGTTTGAAGCATTTTCCATGATGGCCACTATCTTGCCTGCACCCCATGCAGATAAAATTCAATGATTAATAATATTCTGATTTGTGTTGATCAGTGGTCTTTATCTCAAGAAAAGATAGAAGCTGCTTCTTTGCTAGTGCAGGAGCAATTGGAAGCAGGACATCTGAGGGTATCCAATTCCCCATGGAATATGCCAATATTTGTCATCAAGACAAAATCAGGTAAGTGGAGATTGTTACAAGATCTAAGAAAGGTAAATGAAACAATGGTAGTTATGGGAGCATTGCAAACTGGACTTCCATCTCCAGCGGGAATTCCAAAAGGATATTATAAAATAGTTATGGATTTAAAAGAGTGTTTCTTTACAATTCCTTTGTATCCTGAGGATTGTGAGAGATTTGCTTTTAGTGTTCCATCTGTTAATTTTAAAGAACCTGTGAAAAGTTATCAATGGACAGGGAATGGCTAATAGTCCTACGTTATGTCAGAAATTTGTGGCACAAGTCATTGATCTTATAGGGAAAAAATGGCCAATGATATATATTGCCCACTACACAGATGATGTCCTAGTAGCAGGAAAAAATCCTCAGGATGTACTTTTATGTTATAGAGACTTACAAGTTGCCTTAGATGAAAAAGGATTGCAGATAGCTCCAGAAAAGATGCAAACTCAGGATCCATATAGTTATTTAGGATTTACACTCATGGATCAATCTATTATTACTCAAAAGACAGTTATTCAAAGAGACAGATTAAAACCTTTAAATGATTTTTAAAAATTATTAGATGATATCAATTGGCTTCATACCTATTTAAAGCTTACTACGGGAGAATTGAAACCTTTATTTGCTATTCTCAGAGGTAATTCTGATCCGAATTCTCCTAGATCTTTAACTAGAGAAGGAATGTCAGCTTTACAGCAAGTAGAAAGAGCTATTGAAAATCAATTTGTTACTTATATAGATTATTCTTTACCTTTGCATTTGTTAATTTTCAATACAGCTCATGTTCCTACAGCATTGTTGTAGCAAAAAGCACCTCTCATGTGGATACATTCAAGGATATCTCCTAAACGTAATATCTTGCCATATTATGAGGCAGTAGCTCATATGATCATGCTTGGTAGAAAGCAAGCACTGACTTATTTTGGCAAGGAGCCGGATGTTATCATTCAGTCTTTCACTTTAGAGCAAGATTCTTGGTTGAAACAGCATAGTACAGATTGGTTGCTTGCTCAGATAGGATTTCAGGAAATCATAGATAATCATTATCCTCAGGATAAATTGATAAAATTCTTAAGTGTGCATGAAGTGATATTTCCTAATATGACTTCTTTACAGCCTTTGAGTAATGCCCTTGTGGTATTTACTGATGGTTCCTCTAAAGGACGAGCTAGATATCTTATGAATAATAAACAGGTAGTCATAGAGACTCCTGGTCTCTCAGCTCAGTTAGCTGAATTAACAGCAGTATTAAATGTGTTTCAGGCTGTGACTGATGCTTTCAATCTTTTCACTGATAGCCTAGATGTGGCACAGTCAGTTCCTTTATTAGAAACATGTGCTATGTTTAATTTTAATACGACAGGAGGATCCTTATTTTCACAATTGCAAAATGTTATTCTTGCACGAAAAAAATCAGTTTTATATTGGCCATATAAGAACTCATTCTGGTCTTCCTGGACTATTGGCTGCAGGTAATAATTGTATTGACAGAGCTCTTGTAGGAAAAGTCTTAGTTTCAGATCCTGTTGCTCTAGCTAAACAGGATCATAATAAATTCCATCTTTCTAGCCATACTTTAAGACTCAAACATAAAATTTCCAAAGAACAAGCAAGAATGATTGTAAAACAATGCCCTAATTGTGTTATTCTATCTCCAGTTCCACATTTAGGGGTAAATCCAAGGGGCCTTATGCCCAATCATATTTGACAGATGGATATAACTCATTATGCAGAATTTGGAAAGCTTAAATATATACATGTTTGTATTGATACTTGTTCAGGATTTATATTTGCTTCCCTGCATACAGCAGAGACCTCTAGAAATGTAATTGATCATTGTTTACAAGCCTTTAATGTTATGGGCTTACCTAAAATTATTAAGATGGACAATGGGCCAGCTTACTCTGGCAAAAATTTTGTGTCATTTTGTGAAAATTTTGGCATCAAACATAAAACTGGAATTCCCTATAACCCAATGGGACAAGGGATTGTTGAACGTGCACACCGCACTCTTAAAAATTGGCTTTTGAAAACTAAAGGAGGGAATGTGTATCCTCCTAGATCTCCAAAGGCACACCTTGCTTTTGTGTTATTTGTTTTGAACTTTTTGCAGACTGACATCAAAGGTCATTCTGCTACAGACTAACATTGACATCCTAATACTTCAAGATCGTATGCCATGGTGAGGTGGAGAGATCTACTCACTAATACTTGGCATGGTCCAGATCCTGTTTTGGTTTAGGGCAGAGGGTCTGTGTGTATTTTTTCTCAGAAAGAGAATGAAGCTCGTTGGCTTCCTGAAAGACTAATATGACAAGTGGACTCAGATCCACAGCCTTCTTAGTAAGTGCACTTGAACGTACTGCTGAAAAGTCTTTTTTCTTTTTCTTTTGTTTTTGAGCTGACAGCTTTTTCTATCACCCTAGAAATGCCCGCTTGATACAGAAAAATTTGCTTTCTCCCAAAGATAAATAAACAATTCGAATTCACTTGCTCATGCCCAGAGCCAAAGTAAAGTAATTCCTACAGCATTTAGCTGTTTCAGGTTGGTGAAATCCAGAATTACTAGCCTGAATTTACAACTTTGCATTTGAATTGAGGGTTGTTCTCAGCGAAGGTTCCCAGAGTTGGAGCTGATATTTTGCAGCTCAATCAGGTGTCTATACTTATCTCAAGTACAGTGGCATGAAGCTTTGCTATAACTTCAGAGAAGGTGGTTTTCAAAAAGACTGTGGCAGCTTGTGGACTTTGCAGGCAATAAAGGCATGTCTTGGTATTGGATGCACAGAAGAAGGTGCATTTTGAAAACCTGTGTTCTTCGGGCTAGGTCTCTGGCAAAAGAAATCAACCTAAGACAGAGGCACGTACTGAGTGGCTATGTTTTTGTAAAAACACGAAATAAGCCCGGTATGTAGTACAAACTAGATGTATGTGTTTTCAAGGACGGGTAAAATTTTTTGCCAGCAGATATTATACTGCAGATGATATGCACCCAGGCACCATGTAAATTCCCTGTGCAAAACCATGATGTTTGATTATGACTTTGTTCTGTAATTTTTTAAAATAAAAAGGGAGGAATTGTTACCTTCCCTCTTCACTTCAGTCATCGGACTTCTGGCAGACTCTGCTTAGGGGCTAACACCTGGGAGCTAAGACAGATGCTCTCTGTTGACTGTTGGTTTGTCTTTGAAGAAGCCGCCTGAGTGTGCCCATCACCTGAGTACACCCATGGCCTGAGCACGCCCATCACCTGAACATGCCCACTGCCTGAAGATCCACTGAATCTGGGGACTTGGCATCTGAACTTTCTTTACAATATAATCTAGAGACGTGGTTTCAGTTTCTCTTGTAACTATAAAAACCATGGCTTATTCCAAGTAAAGTTGGAGCCTTGATTGGGATGTAACTTGGCTTCGTGTTTTCTCTTTGCATTTCAAACCCTCTATTTCAGGTCCTTTGTTCCCTCCTGGCTGAGAGAACCCCATCTGTGAAACTGTGGGCAGTTTCAAGCAATCATTGATTTTTAATATTTTTCATATCATTCGACTCAATTTGCCACTAAAAAGACATAGGCTAACAGAATGGACACAAAAACAGGATCTATCTTTCTTCTGCATACAAGAAATACACCTCAACATCAAACATGGGCATTACCTTAGACTAAAGGGATTGAAAAACATTTTCCAACCAAATGGATCAAAGAAACAAGCCATAGTAGCCTTTCTTATATTTAATAGAATAAAGTTTCAATCAAATTAATCAAAAGATATGGGGAAAGACACTTCATACCCATCAATGGAAAAATCTACCAAAATCACATCTCAATTCTGAATATCTATGTCCCAAATGCAAAGGCACCAACATTTTTTGTGATTCTAAAAAAAAATAAATTGTATTGATTAATTCATACAATTATATGGCCAGAAGTATTTGTGCAAAAGAAAACAAATATAAGTCATAACTGGAAAAGCCCAGTTACATCTCAGGCACACTTGCAAATAGGTAATAGTATACTGGAAATGAAGAGTTGTCTTTTATTTGAAGTCAATAGCTGATGGCCACACTGTTCTCACCCTTTTGTAAGTTATCACAATTTGGCTTGGCAAAGTTCCTACTGTAATATTAATGAATGCTTTCTGTGGGAAGAAATCAGCATGTTTATATTTGTCCCTTGGCCTGAGCTGTGCTGTCAGACACCCCTCTGATCACCCTGCTTTTTAAAGTTTTTTTTAAAATAATTTTATTTTTTGTAAAAGAAACATTACTAAATCTTAAACCACACACTGAACATGACACATTAATAGTGCAAGACTTGAACATCCCATTTTCACCAGTGAACCAGTCACCTAGACAGAAACTAAACAAAAACATATTGGAATTATCAAGCATTAAGAATCATATATGAGTCAAGAAAACCTAACAGATATCTACACCCAAACTAACTAAAAGGCAGAGAAACAATGTCCAAATTAACAAAATAAAAAACGAAAAGGGAGACATAACCACAGACACTGAGAAAACAAAAATAAAATGTCCTCAGTAGGTCTTATTTCTAACACCTATACTGCACAAAATTGGAAAATCTAAACAAAATGGATGATTTCTTAGATATATACCACCTTGCCAAGTTAAATTCAGATCAAGTAAATGATTTAAACGTTCCTATATCTTCTAAGGAGACTTGAATGGAGGTACATCTATAATCTCTCAAAGTCAGCAGTGAGGTATTTCCTTCAGCAAGGCTACACTACTTCCTTAAACAGTGTCACAAACTAGTAGTCACAAAGAATGAAAAGGACTGATCATGTAAAGGCTATTTCATTCAAGTCTACCATTTTTCCCCACAAATTTCTAAATTTACAAAAAAAAAATCCTATGGGCAGGGATAGAAGAGTATACTGATAGAAACATGCTTCTTAAGATAGCTGCTGCTTCTTTTTTTGTTTGTTTGGTTTTTTTTTTTGTTTGTTTTTTTGAGACAGGGTTTCTCTGTGTATCTCCCTGGCTGTCCTGGAACTCACTCTGTAGACCAGGCTGGCCTTGAACTCAGAAATCCACTTGCCTCTGCCTCCCAAGTGCTGGAATTAAAGACGTGCGCCACCACTGCCCAGCAAGATAGCTACTTCTTTTCCTGAAGAACAGAGAACTAAAACAGTGCCATAGAAAGGGAAAGCCACTTAAAAGCACACATTTTGGATAGGATAAGGGAAATAAATGAATAAATGAATAAAACACATATTCCAAATCCCTGTCTACTGGACTCTCAGTCTGGGGATTCTTCCATCCTGCTAGAAGTTATCAGCATGCTTCAATATTTTTTAACTTTGACTTTCTCTGAGTTTTCATCTTCTGTGTTTCCCAGACAGTCAATTCTTTAGTTATGGCTGGAATGAACTATCACCCAATCTCCCATTCTACACCTACATAACTGCATAAAACTCACAATGAATAACTAGGAGGAATGAGGACTATCCAGCCTCTGATGACGTCTTCTTAGCTAATGGACACTCTGACTATGATTAGCATGGGTGGAAAGCCCCTCAAGCACTTACTCCTTCTTTGTTAGGAGCCGTGCTCGCCATTATAAGATGG
>JADRCD010128802.1:0-13365 GCA_019843815.1 Montemys delectorum | reverse complement strand
TCTGGCTATTATAAATAAGGCTGCTATGAACATGGTGGAGCATGTGTCCTTATTACATGATGGAGCATCTTCTGGGTATATGCCCAGGAGTGGAATAGCTAGGTCCTCTGGTAGAACTATGTCCAATTTCCGGAGGAACCGCCACACTGATTTCCAGAGTAGTTGTACCAGTTTGCAATCCCACCAGCAATGAAGTAGTGTTCCTCTTTCTCCACAACCTCTCCAGCATCTGCTGTCACCTGAGTCATTTATCCTAGCCAATCTGACTGGTATGAGGTGTTTTGTTTTGCATTTCCCTGGTGACTAAGGATGTTGAACATTTCTTTAGGTGCTTCTCAGCCATTTGGTGTTCATCAGTTGAGAATTCTTTGTTTAGCTCTGTACCCCATTTTTAAATAGGATTATTTGGTTCTCTGGAGACTGACTTCTTGAGTTCTTTGTACACATTGGATATTAGCCCTCTATCAGATATAGGGTTGGTAAAGATCTTTTTCCCAATTTGTTGGTGGCCGTTTTGTCCTATTGACAGTGTCTTTTGCCTTACAGAAGCTTTGCAACTTTATGAGGTCCCATTTTCGACTAACTTTCTAACTTTCACACTTTTGCTCTGTTCTCAGCTACAATGTTTCTGTTCAGAAGGTCTTTCCACCTTTGGTTGGTCTGCTCAAGGAGGGCTCTGTTCCGAAATTGGTCTGCTGGAAATTCAATGAGCATTTCAATCCGGAAACTCCTCAGTTAGGATGTAATGAGTAATCTCCTTCTCTGCTTTTCTTTCTCTTTCTAGTCAGACAGTTCCATCATCAAGAACAACTTAGACTCTTTGTCACCACTGATTTTTTTTTAAAACTTGCTAACCAAACTCACCCTTCTCTCCTCTCTCACAGTTCAAGGCTCTCTGTACCTCATACCACCCCCAACCTCCCCTCAGCTGGTCCCCAACCCTCCTAAGGGTGTTGATAGAGCTCTCCAGTCCAGTTGCCAGGTCTTCACGCTGACCCACACAGGCTCCTTCTAGCTCTGCTTGCTCTTTTGTGTAAAAGGAGACCTCTTTCTGCCTCCAGCTGGAGATGCTTGCAAGCTTTCAAGCCCCATCTGTGACGATTCTTTAAAGTCAAGTCCTTTTCCAACTAAAACCAAATGGCTTCCTTTGCCAACCCAGAGCGCAGGGCAGTGTGTGGGAGGAGGGCGCTCATGCTGAGCAGAGATGCTCAGCTGCCTCCTTAGCAGGTGTTCTTTGCCCCCCTTCCTGAGACACCAACTGCTCTGCTTTCTAGAGGATTCCCTGGGGGGCAGCTCTGTTTGCCTTTCTGAGGGTTGCCAGCTACCAAGCAAATAAGCCAGTGGCCATCTTTGTTCTTGCTTCTGGAGTCTCACTTCTGCTGTCAAGCTATCTTTGTCTTTCTTGATCACATCTTGTAAAATTTCCTAACTGTCACAGCAGTGGTTTAGAAGGAGGAGGGAGAAGTAGTGTGTGCTTAATATACATCTTTCTCTTAAGGACAGCATCTCATGTAGTCCAGGCTGATATCAAAATTTATATGTAACCAAGGATGACCTCCTGCTTCTACCACAGAATGCTGGCATTTGATGCCTGTGTAAGCCATACTATGGATTAAATCCAGGGTTTCATGAACATTACGAAGGTGCTCTACCAACTAAGTTAAATCTCCAGCTTTCCTCCTTCCTTTTTTTCTTTTTGAACTTTAATTTAATTAACTTAGTTTTTTGAGACAGATCACTTGAGACCCAGATTAGGAGAATGGTGAGCCTCCTGCCTCAGCTTTCCTAAAGCTACATTTAAAGATATGACGAAACTGGAGAGATGTGTTAGAGGTTGAGAGCGCTGGCTGCTCTTCTAGAGGTCCTGAGTTCAATTCCTAGCACCCACATGGTGGCTCACAACCGTCTGTAATGAAACAGCATTCTCATATGCATTATATTATATATCATATATTATGCATATATAATGCATATGAATATGCTGTTTTATATATATTCTCATATACATAAAATAAACGTCTTTAAAGTAAAAAAACATTAAAGTGTGAGCTGCCATGTCTGATCATGTCCCATGTTTACCAACTAAGCTCCATCCTGTTGCTTCTGTGGACGTAATGTTTCAATAATTCTTCAACAAGACAAAAGCTTTCAAAGTGGTAACATTTCTCAATTGAGTGGATCTGACAATCATTACCTAAACTCCTCAGTGTTAGGATCTAACACTACCTCGGCAGGTTGGGGACAAGGTGAGCCACAAAAAGATCACATCACCCAACAGGTCTCATGTAAGAGATTTATTGTGAGGAGTAGGGAGGTAAAGAACCATCTCAGAATAGGGACACGGGAGACTGGAAGACACAGAGAGAAATAGGCTGCCCTGATTGAGATGGGGAGAGCACAAGACCTTTTAAAGAGTACTTCTGTCCCATAGGGAAGATATAGCCATGGTGGAATTGTGGCATCTGCTGGTACTGAGTCCCTTAAGGGCAGGCTGGGGAAATGCCTGACTTATAACAATCGGACCTACAGCAAGGTGACAGGACCAGCTGTCCCACTTCCCCGTGGACTAAAGGAGGGTCTTACCATGTGGAATTTTTTCCACTTTAAAATGGAGTTGAAAGGGTTGAGAATGTGGTTCACTTGATGGAATTCTTGCCCACCATGCATGAGGCACAAGGTTGCATCTCCAGCAATGCCAACAACGATGTCAGGCTTGTCACCAGGAGGCAGTGACCAGAGGATGTGGCCTCAGCCTGCTGACACCTGCTCATCCTTGTCATCGCAGTTGACTGTGGGCATCAGTAGCATTCAGATTGGAAGCTAAGCTGGGGCCTCATAGCACATGCTTTTAACATTAGCGCTCAGGAGGCAGAGGCAGGTATATCTCCTGCGAGTTCAAAACTAGCTTGAACTTCACAGAGAGTTCTAGACCATCCAAGGCTACACAGTGAGACCCTGCCTCAAAAGTAAAGAAATAGGGGCTAAGTACACATAGCAGATTTCACCTAAAAATTGGTTTAAAGAGGAAAAGGTGAAGTTTCTCTCATACCTGGCTCCTCACATTACCTGGAAAAACAGCTGAGTTCCCAGTGTTGTCTGGCCACTTCGTTATAAGTCAGTGCTTTGCTTCCCCTTTGCTGAGCTCCTCACTGGACATTTAGGAGCTTTCACTGGAAGCTATGTTTCAGTTGTGGCTGTGATACCCCTGCATGACAAACTGGCCCAAAACTCAAAGGGATACTATTATAGCATCATTCTTCTCTCTCACCAGCCTGGGACTGAGGCCCAGCACTGCACTGCAGGATGGATCCAGGAGTGTAGACCTGGGTGCAGGCTGGAGAGGCAGAAGCCACTCAAGCCAATGTTCTTTCTGTTAATGGCAGAGCCCCTGCACCATTGATAGTCCACTCCATAGACACAATATGTCTTAGTTACTGTTCTATTGCTATGCTAGAACACCATGGCCAATCTAACTTCCAAAGGGGAGAATTTAATTGAGGGATTACGTACTGTTTCACAGGGTTAGTCCACGATCACCATCCTTGTGTGGAGCAGGGCAGCAGGCAGGTATGGTGCTGGAACAGTCACTAAGTGCTTACATCCTAATCCACAGGCAAGAGGCAGAAAAAGAGCTGATTGGGAATGGTATGAGTTTGTGAAACCTCAAAGCCTCCAGTGACATGCCTCCGAGAAGACCGTATCTCCTAAGCCTGCCTGAACAGTTCTACCAAGTGAGAACCAAACATTCAAGTCTATGAACCTACACAGGGGCTGTTCTCATTCACACCACCACATGGCAGCTTTTGTGCCCTATGTGCTGGCCGGTTTTATGTCAATTTAACACAAGCTAAAGACGTCTGAGAGGAGGGAACCTCCTCTCCATGTGATCAAATGCCTCAATAATATTCAGCTGTAGGCCATTTTATTCACTAGTGATTGATGTGGGAAGGAAGGCTCAGCCCTTAGTGGGTGGGGCCATCCCTGGGCTGGTGGTCCTGGGTTCTATAAGAGAGCAGGCTGAACAAGCTATGAGGAGCAAGACAATAAGCAGCAACCCTCTATGGCCTCTGCATCAGCTCCTGCCTTCAGGTTCCTGCCCTGTTTGAGTTCCTGTCCTGACCGCCTTTGATGGTGAACAGCAATATGAAAGTGTGAGCTGAATAAACCCCGTCCTCCCAGTGTGCTTTTGGTCTTGGTGTTTCATCACAGCAGTAGTAACCCTGACTGAGAAACCCTGCAAAGCTCTTATCCATGTGACCAAGTCACATGAGCAAGCTAAAACAGAGGCAAGTTTGGCTCCACCCATTGTAGGGCCAAAGCAGGTCACATACTCAACTCCAGCAACCAGGAGGCTAAGAACTGTACTTACCACAGAGGCAGGAGCAGTAATTCATCCTTCTGGAAGAACACAAGAATAGTCTCTATCTTGCTGCTAATGTCATTCTAATCTGAAACCTCTTGAGCTGGTCCTCCATAGTCCCTATTGCTTTCAGCACTACTGTCTCCCAAGCTCCTACTAGTGTGGCCTAGGAAGACTTGCTTACAGCCTTCAACAACTTTTCTAGTCCAAAGTCCCAAGGTCCTCCATGTATCTCCAAAAACCATCATGGTCAGGCCTGTTACCCCCACATCCCACTCCTGGTACCAACTTCTCTTTTAGTGACTGTTCTATTGACATGATGAGACACAATGACCAGAACAACTTATAGAAGAGTTTGTTGGAAGCTTGCTCACAGTTTGAGAGGATTAGAGTCCCTGGAAGACATCATGGCAGGGAGCATGGCAGCAGGTAGGCAGGCATAGTACTGGAGCTGTAGCTGAGGGCTTCTGTATTGAGACAACAACCATAAGGCAGAGAGAAAAAGAGAGAATTAACTGGAAATTGCATGGGCTTTTGAAACTTCAAAGCTCACTTTCGGTAACATACCTCTTCCAACAATGCCACGCCTTCTAATCCTTCCCAAACAGTTCCACCAACTGGGGAATGAGCATTCAAATACATGAGTCTTGGGGGGCTATTCTTATTCAAACTGCCACAGACATTGTTCACCTTAAGCTAGCACAGATCCTAAGGGCTAAGGCCCACCAGACTGTCCTCATGTCAGACACCAAGGCCAAGTATGGAGCCCCAAGTTTAGCCACATTTCTGCTCAATTTGTCTGTTAGTTGGAGCTCTCCTCAGCTTTCATTAGTCACAGAACTCAAGAAAACTCCTGACATTGTTGCCACAAAGCATAACTTTTACCTCAAAGGGAGTAAAAGATAGTTTATTCAATGCCAGTGTGAATGGTTATGACCTAGGAACACAGACTTAGATTGCCCCAGAGTCCATGTTCCAACATGGTAACAGTTTGATAAAGTTTTTATAGTAATGGAAGAAAGAAAGATTCGGCACTTTTAAAACACAGCAGTGGAAACATTAAGTAGGCAGGCACAGCATAGCAGGAAAATCTCAGGCATCAGTCTTAGATCTCCTATCTGATGGCATTAGCAACCCTTTGATTGGTGGAAATGAGGGTTTTGTTAAGTCAATATGCTCAAAGAGGTTTCATCTGTCAATCACAGGATGTTAGGTTTGCACAGAGGTGGACAAGGAATGGCTACTTAGTGAACTAATGATAGCCTAAGATAGATTGTAATTTGTCCCTGGATTTACAACATCTCAATCTCTCCATCACTGAAGTTATCACCAGTCAGTCTTGTAAGAGGCTCAGTGGTGGGTGTGGCTTTGTTCTGGGAACTTGTATCCACCTTTATCCATCTATCATAAAGGAAACAGACAACCAACTAGATGAAGAAATGTACAGGGCAATGTCTCAGTGCAGGAACTCCGGTCCCTGTGGACTGGGATTGGCCACCCCCATGGTCTGTGGCCTGTCTGTCAATCAAGAAGCTGTAGTCATGGGTTTTTAAAACACAAAGCCAGGAAGGATGGGGGTCTCAGTCACCAGCCTCTTCTCTCTTTAGAACACATGAGAGCTGATGGTTCTGGCCTTCCCATAGCACCTTAGTGTTTCTGGGGACCAGTGCCTACCCAGGAGCCATCAAGAGTGGCCTTGCTAGAACAAGATGTTCTTGTCACCTGGGAAACCATAAGTGTTTTAGGAAGTCTAGGTCAGAAACCCAGAAACAGAGAAAATATTAGAATAAAGATGCTTTTAAAATCTTTACTGCCCAGAAAAAAAAAATCACAGGTTTAAAAAGCTCCTGCTGGGAGCCAGGGATAAAGATAAAAACCTGTATCCTTTCTCACTCTGCTTTGGCAGAGGTCACGAAGTCCTGGTTCTGTTTCAGTTCTCCCTACCATGATGGCCTCTCTCTGAGGTGCCACACACACCCACAGACACACACAAATAACACACACATTATACCACACACACACACACACACACACTATACACACAAACAACAAAAACACATACACACCACATCATATACACACAAACACTACACATATACACACACAAGCAACAACACCACACACACAAACAGCAACACAGACACACAACATCATGAGCACAAATAACACCATCACACACACAGAGCATAACATCATACACACTAACAACACAGTACACACACATACACAACAACAACATCCACAACACATACAGATACACACATACACTGCAGTGCTTTCTTTTATTTGACACCAATCCAATCCACAATCTCTATATCCTGCCAGTTTACCTCTGAGCTACCATAAAGGACAAAGAAGCACGAAATTGATTTTGTGTGTAGAACCCATTCTTGTCACCCTGCTGCCAAAGTATTCAAGGCAGGTGACTTGCCAAATCTCTCAGAATAGCTTCTAGAACTCACAAGACTTAGAGAAGGCTGTAAGAACTGAGTGCCTCGTTTCACAGGAAGATAGCTCATGAACCATGCAGCCCTGGTCCAGTGTAGCTCTTGCCTGGCCATTTTCCAGATGCAGCCTTTGGCAGTTGCAGATAAGTGCTCCAATTATGGAGAAGAAATGGAGCTGCTGCTGCAGGCTGGCCCCAGACTCTTGGCTGTACTTCTAGCCCCTGCAGCCCACCCCACAAGACGGAGGACGAAGGAGAGCCTCACAGTGCTGGGACTGACTCTGTGCTGCTCCAAGCTGTGGAATGCTAAGGAAGAACTTTAGCTTCTGGTTGTCATGGGAGTCTCTAAGAAATGCATATGTTAAGGTTGGTTTATATAGACAGAGCTTTGCCCTTGCCACAGACAGTGCTGTCGCTCTTGTTCTTGAGACAGGTCTAGTGCAGCCCATTCTTGCTTCAAACTCCCCATTCTCCTATCTCTCTCTCCTACCAAGACCTGAGATTGCAGACATGCATGACCACACAAGACTTATGCAATGCTACGGGTCAAACCCAGGACTATTTATTTATTTATTTATTTATTTTGGTTTTTCAAGACAGGGTTTCTCTGTATAGAACCTGGCTGTCCTGGAACTCACTCTGTAGACCAGGCTGGCCTCGAACTCAGAAATCCGTCTGCCTCTGCCTCCCAAGTGCTGGGATTAAAGGTGTGCACCACCACTGGCTAGCTAAAGATTTATTTATTATTATACATGAGTACACTGTAACTGACTTCAGATACACCAGAAGAGGGTGTCAGATCTCATTATGGATGGTTGTGAGCCACCATGTGGTTGCTGGGATTTGAACTCAGGACCTTTGGAAGAGCAGTCTGTGCTCTTACCCACTGAACCATCTCCTCAGCTGGAAACCCAGGACTTAATTCATACTAGGTGTGATGGTTTGAATGAAAATTGCCATAGGGAGTGGCACTATGAGGAGGTGTGGCCTTGATAGAGGAAGTGTGTCAGTATGGGGTGAGGCTTTAAAGTTTTAAAAGCTCCAGCCAGGCCCAGTGTCACTCTCTTCCTGCTGCCTGCTGATCCAGATTTAGAACTCTCAGCTACCTCCCCAGCACCATGTCTGCCTGTGTGCCACCACGCTTCACTCTAAGACAATAATGGACTAACCCCTCTGAACTGTAAGCCAGCTCCAATGAAATGCTCTTCTTCCTTCCTTTCTTTCGTTTTTTTTCTTTCCTTCTTTCTTTCTCTCTTGCTCCTATCCCCCTTTTCTTTCTTTATCTCTTTTCTTTTTATTATGTACACAGTGTTCTGCCTGCATATATGCCTGCAGGCCAGACGAGAGCATCAGACCTCATTACAGATGGTTGTGAGCCACCCTGTGGTTGCTGGGAATTGAACTCAGGACCTCTGGAAGAGCAGTTAGTGCTATCAACCTCTGAGCCATCTCTCCAGCTCTGAATGCTTTATAAGAGTTGCTGTGGTCATGGCACCTTCTCACAACAGTAGAAACCCCAGCTAAGCCATCAGGCAAGCACTCTACCCTGTAAGCCCTTCCTTACTCTGGCTGATTTACTTATCTAAGTGGGTTGTACTCAAGGTCTTGTTTTGACGGTAGCTATCGTGTACCTCGATAATAACATAAAAGAGATGTTTTATGGCAGCTTGCCTAGCATGCTCAAGGTCAAAGGCTCTAGTCCCTTCACTTCAGAATACATAAAGGTTAATCAGATGGTAAATGTGCTAAGTGCAACAGGGGTCCTAGGAGGTGAAGGTCATATGACAATCTAGAGGTATCAAGGGACCGGTGTGCTCAGTCAATGTTCAGTAGCTCCTGAGCCCAGTTGCCAAGGAGTAGGCTAAGGCCTGAGCATGGCTGCCACCAAATCCTATGTTAAAACCTCAATCCCCAACAGCGATGGTGTTATTGACTTCCTTAACCTGGGGGGAGGGGAATAGACTTTTCAGAGTCCCAACAGGTCAGATCTGGTCAGTTACTCCAAACATCCAAGCAGAAAAATTAGTGATGACTTAGGAGAATTTGCTGAGGCCAGGGACCAGCATCCACATCCTGAGCCCTGGCTTTGTGGTACCCACATGGCTTTAGGATGCATAGACAAAACAGGCAGGGAAGGAAGAAGGACAAGAAGTTCTCACCAACAGACAGTCTTGCTAAAACTAATCATGTTGATCATTACCTCAGGAACATCCTGGAAGCTCACATTGGTAAGAGAGATGAGAAAGTCTTCCAACCCCAGACAAGTGTAGACTCTTGTCACAAATGTTCATCCCAAGACCCGTTATTCCTGGAGTTCACAGTGACGGCAGAAGAGGGTGGAGAGAGGAGAGGGTGGAGAGAGGAGAGGAGAGAAAGGCAAGATGGAGTCTGTTGGAACAATACCTGACTCCCCTGCAGGGCCAGGGAGGTGACCAGAGATCTCACAGCATCCTTCCTGTGGTGGGAAATGGGATGTTGTCATTTTGGGAGAGCTGACATTTTGCACTCTGTCCCCACAAATTTGAAAATTCCTCTTGGTGTCATCAGCATTGAAGGGAGAGGTGAACACCCTTTACAACAGTAGCTCTCACCCTGTCGGTCACAATCCACTTGGGGGTTGAAAGACCCTTTCACAAGGGTCACCTAAAACCATCAGAAAACATGGATATTTACATTACAATTCATAACGGAAGCAAATGAAATAGCAACAAAAATAATTTTATGGTGGGGGGTCACCATAACATGAGGAACTATATCAAAGAGCCGAAGCAATAGGAAGGCTGAGAATCGATGCCTTAGAAGGTTTTTGTGTCTACCAAAAACCTAAGTAGGAATCTGAGCCAAAAACTAAGTCAGTGAAGGAGACAGGAAGCAAATGTAACGCAGCTGAGCTCTCGTGCTGCCTGGTCTCTGCAGCACCTGCAGACCCTGTGCAAAGCAAGTGCTCTTGCTACAGTGGCCTCCACAGCGGTCCAACTCCCGTGGTCTCAGGGGCTGGACCTTCAGGTAGGAGACCCAGGCCACATGCAGCCTCCTGAGCCCACACCCTCTTGCCACACTGGAGTGACCATCAAGTCAAGAGTTCATAGACACAGGATGCATGGCATCCCCAGTGATGGATTTCAGCTCCTCAGAATAAGCTACTGCTAAGCTCACCCCAACCAAAGCCAAGACAGTTCATGTTCCCCTCTCCAGCTAAGAAAACAGATCAGGAAATGGCTTGCCCAGAGCCGAGCATTGCCAGAGGAGAACTGGAACTCAGATAGAGTTCCTTAGTGGGATGTGGGTGACATTTGCTAAAGGAGCTAGCCCCTTTGATGCGTGTTTACAGCCCCAAGCATACTAGCAGGATCTGAGTCAACAGATTGGCATGCCATCCGATATCAAGAAAACTGTCTGCCACCTTCTCTATGATCTGTGTGGATTTCCCCGCTGGACTCTTCAGCTATTTGGTTTTCAAAGCTCCCTGTGAGATGAAAGACTAGCTGGAGTCTGCAGTTTATGCATAAGAGACTTTCAGCAAGGGAGGGGGTCTGTTCTTCATCTGCACTTAGGACAGTAGGTATTTTGGGGGTGGGGTGAGTGCATGGGTTGCTACTGAAGCTGAACCTTGGAGTGTGTGGAACTTCTTCTACCAAGAACTCTGCCCTCTGTTAAACATACAGGTCAAAGGTCAACTCTTTAGAGAAAACTCCTTGACTATTTGTGGTGGTCTGAATGAAATTGGTCCTCACAGGATCATATGTTTGAATAATTCCCAGTTAGTGGAACTGTTTGGGAAGGCTGAGGAGATGTGGCCTTGCTAGAGGAGGTGTGTCACTGGGGATAGGCTTTGTGTCTTCTCTCTCTCTCTCTCTCTCTCTCTCTCTCTCTCTCTCTCTCTCTCTCTCTCTCTTCTTGTCTCCTACTTGGAGATCAAAATGTAAACTCTTAGATGCTCCCATCCCTCTCTTTGATCTGTCACCATGGATGCTAACCCTCTGAAACTATAAGCCCCAAATAAAAAAAATTTTTGAAGCCAGGATTTCTCTACGTGGCCCTGGCTATGTTTGAGCTCACTATGTAGGCCAGGCTGGCCTCGGTCTCACAGAGATCCATCTGCCTCTGCCTCCCAAGTACTGATATTAAAGACATGTATCACATGACCAACTAAATACTTTCTTTTATAAATTGCTTTGTCAAGGGTTGGGAATGTAGCTCAGTGATAGAGTACTTGTCTAGCAAGTACCAGGCCCTGAGTTTGATGCTCAGCTCTGGGAAAAAATATATGTATATATGTTTGTGTGTGTATGTGTGTGTGTGTTATTTGCTTTTGCCATGGTGTTTTATCACAGCAATAGAAAAGTAACTAAGGCATTAATTCCATCCCAAATGTTCCCACTTCAGCCTCCAGTACCTGCTAGAATATTCTACTCCACCTCTTAGCAAAGCAGAGCACTTGCTTTGCTGATCATCCTGTTTACTTATATACTTATTATCCCTGGTGGGATATAAGTCAAGAAAGAAAGTCTCACCCATAGAGTTCGCTATCCATTCATCGATCCATCCATGTTGAGTGGATACCAATGACTATTTGCTGTGAGTGAAGGGTGAGTGAGCAAATGACTGTTGTCCCTGTGTTTGTCACTTTTGTGTCCTGGTGACAAAGACCTGAGTGGAACAACTTGAGTGGGCAAAGATTCATTTGACTCCTGGTTCTGGAGGGTTTCAGTCCATCATGGTGGCACAGCACAGGTCAGGGAGCATGGCCAAGACTGTTCACATCACTACTGACTGACCAGGATGCAGAGAGCAACAGGACACTTCAAAGACCCAGCAACTACTTCCACCAGCTCAAGGCTCTACCTCAAGTCCCACAGCCTCCCCAGGTAGCACCAGCAGTTAGGGAGCACTGCGGATCCACCTCAAGTCCCACAGCCTTCCCAGGCAGCACCAGCAGTTAGGGAGCACTGCGGATCCACCTCAAGTCCCACGGCCTCCCCAGGTAGCACTAGCAGTTAGGGAGCATTGCGGATCCAATTCTCCAACTCGTAGCAGCCACCAAATAACTTCCTGCTGTGAACATTCCTCAGGCACTTAGGTTGTTTCCAGTTTTGTAGAGTTTAAATCACCACTGTGCTCAGTTGCAGGATCTTATGTGCATCTTCTAAAACTGTCCACATGTGCCCAGTGGCAAAAAGTGCTTTAAAAAGAATGTCTGAGTTAAAGATATTCGTCAAGGGTCTTGTCGCAGTAAGTTCCCACTTTGAGAGTCCTGACATATTTGTCCTTTCCACCTTGACCTACTCAGGGTGTGTGTGTGTGTGTGTGTGTGTGTGTGTGTGCATGTAGTGTGTGTGTATCTGTGTGTGTGTTCATGTGTGTGTCTGTGTGTCTGTGTGTGTCTGTGTGTCTGTGTTTGTATGTATATGTATGTCTATTTGTGTGTATGTATTTGTGTGTGTAGTTGTGTGTGTATGCGTGTGTGTAGTTGTATATGCATTTGTATATATACACGTGTGTTTGTGTGTGTATATTTGTGTGTATATGTGTATTTGTATATGTGTATTTGTGTGTATATATGTGTATACATTTGTGTGTGTGTATGTGTGTGTGTGTTTGTGTGTCTATGATCTTGTTCACATCTCTGTGCAGAGAAAGGTTCACCAGAAAGAGGGCCATGCTATCTTAAGGCCTGTCCCTCAGTGACCCACTTCCTCCAGCAAGGTCCCACCTCCCAAAGGTTCCACAGCCTCTCAGGACAGGGCCACCAGCTGCCAACCAGTTTAAATACATGAACCTGTGAGGACATTCTTCATGTAAACTACAACACCTTGTCAACAACTCTGTGTCCCCAGGACCCAGGGTTCATGTATGTTGCAACCCTGCCCCATGTAAAATTTACCAACCACTCAGATCCACTGTCCTGCTTCCTAACTAGGGGATGGGGGGCACCTCCCAGTCCTGGGGAATATGGCTGGCTGTAGAGATATGCAGGCCCTCAGCTAGATGGGGAGGGAGCCAGAGCAGAGCTAACTTTGCTTCATTTCAAAGATGAGGCTACTCTCCAAGCCCAGCACACTGGGAAACATCTGCCAAAGCACAAGCTGAATCATCTTCTAAATTGCCTCCCTCTTGGAGATGGTGTACATGCGGCGCATTGAGAGATGGCCGTCCATAGCCTGGCAGGCAGGTCATCAGCCTTGGCAGCGGGCTACATTGCCCATACTCTGTGAAGTTGCAACAGTATTGGGGGAGTCCTGTCCTTTGGGGCCGGAGCAGAGCCACCTCCTCCCACCTCTGTTTGGTCTTAGCAGCTGAAAACACCAGGTGCCTGCTGGGATGGAAGAGATTTGGCCTCAGCCTGGCTGCCTGCTTCCAACAGTGCAACCTTGGGCAAACACACTGTCCCGGGAATGTATTGTCACGGCTGATAATAGCCCTCCAACACCAGTGAACACTCATTAATGGAAAGTTGCCAGCAAGGGTATGGGGGGACTGGGGACTGTCTGTTCCTCCTTGTAGAAGGAAGGCAGCTCCTTCAGCTGGAGGACTTGGTACTGTGCCCTGCCCCCCCCCC
>JADRCD010128801.1:6247-24187 GCA_019843815.1 Montemys delectorum | reverse complement strand
GGGGGGGGGAGCAAAAACTATTTGTTCAATCAGCAGGAGACTGTGGTAGTGGGTCATGCGAGCGTTAGTCATCCATCTATCTGGTGGCTGCCTGATGACACTCTCAAGGGCATGTGGGGGCATGATTGTTGTCTCCAGCCCCAAGGTAAGCTTGTCGGCATCTATCACAAGCAGAGCTACAGCTGCAATGGCTTTTAGGCAAGAGGGCCAACCACTGGCCACAGGGTCCAGCTTCTCAGATAAGGCTACAGGCCTTTTCCATGGCCCCAGAGTCTGGGTGAGGACCCCCCCTCGCTACTCCTGCCCTTTCATCTACATATAGGGTGAAAGGTTTGGTTAGATCCAGTAGGGCCAAGGCCAGTGCCGACAGGAGGGCCCTCTTGATGTTTTTAAATGCCTTGTCATGTTCTGGTGTCCATGTGAATTCCCCCTTCTCTTTGGTTAGGGGGGTATAAGGGGGCAGCCAGGGTAGTGAACCCAGGTATCCACAGTCTACAAAAGCCAACTGTTCCCAGAAACTCCTTCACCTCCTGGGATGTAGTTGGGGTTGGAATTTGGGTTACTGTCTTTTTCCAGGCCTCCATCAGCCACCTCTTTCCATCTTTAAGCAGTTAGCCTAGGTAGGTGACCTCGGTACGGCATAGCTGGGCTTTTTTAGCCGAGGCCCGATATCCCAGCTTATCTAGTTCTGTTAGTAGGCCCTCAGCCCCCTTGGTACATTCTTCTTTGGTGTCTGCTGCCAAGATCAGGTTATCCACATACTGAAGTAGCATCACTTGTGGATTTTTGGCCCAAAGGATGCCAGATCTTGATGGAGAGCCTCATTAAACATAGTAGGGGAGTTTTTGAATCCCTGAGGCAGCCAGGTCCAGGTCAGCTGTCCTGCCAGTCCTGAATCTGGATCTCTCCATTCGAAAGCAAACAGAGGTTGACTAGTAGGATGTAACTTTAAACAAAAGAAAGCATCCTTTAAGTCCAGTACTGTGTACCATGAGTGACCTGGGGGCAGGGAACTGTTGTAAGGGTTGTAAGGGTTAGGCACAGGTGGGTGTATATCCTGAACCCACTTATTGTCCTCTCTTAGGTCTTGTAACTGGGCGGTAATTGTTGGAACCTGGTTTCTTTACAGGTAGCAGGGGGGTGTTTCATGGAGACTGACAAGGAACCAGGATTTCCTGGTCCATGAGTCTTTGGATGTGGAGCCTGATTCCTTCTCTAGCTTCCTGGCTCATTGGATACTGTCAGACGCGTATAGGGGTAGCATCCGTTTTCAGTCCCACCACCACTGGAGGTGCTTGTATAGCCATTCCCACGCCAGTGGTCTCTGCCCAGGCTTCCAGGAACCTTCTTAGCCATTTGTCTAGAATAGAAACCTTTGTTGGTTCAGGGGCTTCATGTATCCGATATTCATCTTCAAGTGTAAATGCCAAAGCCAGAGAGGGAGGTGCCCCCCACTCTACCTTTAGTCCTTTTGGAGTGAATCTGATTTGAGCCTTTAATTTTGTCAACAAGTCCCTTCCTAAAAGAGGTGCAGGACATTCAGGAATGACCAGGAACGAGTGAGTCACCTGCCCACGACCTAGGTCCACAATGCGAGTGGTGGTCCATGGATACATTTTCTGCCCTGTTGCACCAATCACCACAGTCTTTCTGCTGTTTAATTTTCCTAATGGTTGTTGGAGCACAGAATATTCAGCTCCGGTGTCTATCAGGAAATCCATGGGGGTCCTCTCCACTTTTAGGGTTATCCTAGGCTTGGGGAGGGGGTCTGAGCTCTGTCCCCTCTAGTCATCTTTTTTTTAGTGCCAGCACCTTTGGAATTTTCCCTTTTTTCTCAGGGCATCCTTTTGCCTAGTGGCCTTTCTTTTTACAGTAGGCATATTGATCTTTTTCTAGATAGCGTCTTTGTCCCTCATTGCTCGTTCTCATCTTCTGGTTGCCCAGGTACCCTGTCTGCCTATGTCTCGTACTCACCACTTTCCTATCTCCTACTACTGTGGCCAAGATTCTTGCTAAATTCTTGTCTTGCTTGTGCTCCCGCCTATTCTCCCTTTCTTCAGCTTCTCTTCTATCCCTTTCTCTCTGTTCTTCTGCTTCTTGCTTTTCTCTCTCTCTTCTTTCTTCCTCTGTTTCTCTCTTATGGAATACTTTCTCAGCCTCCCTAACTATGTCCTGTAAGGACATCTTCTGCAGACCATTTAAGCGCTGCAGTTTCCTTTTTAGGTCTGCTGCTGATTGTCCCATGAAGGCCATAGCCACCACCAGTTGCTGAACCTCAGAGGTTGGATCAAAAGGGGTATAGCATCTATAGGCCTCCATTAGCCGTTCTAAGAACACAGAAGGAGGTTTTGTTCATCCCTGCAAAACTTCCCTTATGTTAGCCAGATTGGTGGGTCATCTAGCGGCCCCTTTGAGACCTGCCATGAGAGTCCGGTGATAGATGGCTATCCTCCTGCTACCTTGCTCGGTATTGTAATCCCAGTTGGGGCTATCCAAGGGGAATCCAGCATCAATTTTGTTAGGGAGGTTAGTCGGGGCTCCATTTGCCCTGGGCACATTTTTGCGAGCTTTCAGAAGAATCCTTTCCCTTTCCTCAGTGGTGAAAAGGACCTGTAAAAGCTGTTGGCAATTATCCCAAGTGGGCTGATGTGAAAACATTATTGATTCTATTAGACCAGTCAACCCTGCAGGATTCCCTGAGAAAGAAGGATGGTTATTTTTACAGTTGTAGAGATCTGCGGAAGAAAGGGGCCAATACTGGAAAGGCTGGAGCTGGGGAGGGTCCACTGGGGGACTGTAGACTCTGAGAGGTAGAGCCACAGTGGAGTCAGGCGCCCCCGGTCCCTGTGTAGGGCTTTGGGCATGGCGACTCTGAGTTCCTGCCTCCGGTCTGTCTCCAGCCGCCCCTCTGACTCCAGAATCCAGGGCCAGGGGTAAACCACAAGGAGGGGAAGGTGGTGGTGGCTCAGGCTACTCAGGAGGCTCCTCAATCTCGGGATAAATTTTAGGAGGAGCAGAAGGTGCAGGAAGCAGACTCTCGGGCTGAGTTGTGCTGCCATTTCTCTGTGATCGTACTTTCAGTTTGCAGTCTGGTTCTTGAGAGCCAGAACTCGGGAGTCTAGCCTCTGGGTTAATTATGGTTTGACCCATGGTGGAGGGTTTCGGACCAGGTCCTGCCACACGATAATGTATGGCTGCCAATCGGGATGAGACCCTGGTCCAGGCTGAAAAACAAGACTTTTAACAGAAGAGATTATGGTTGTGTCAAAAGTTCCCTCTGGAGGCCAACCAATTCTAAATGCTGGCCACTCTGAGGAGCAGAACGTTTACCAAGGTCCTTTCTTTACTTGAACTGACAAGTCATGTGCCCTATCTCTAACATCCATCCAATGGTCCAATGTCAGGGTCAGGGGGTCATCACCCTCTGTCCCATTACTGTAGTTATGAGGTCAAACACAAACACAATACTCAAGTTTTTAGACAAGGAAAAAAAAGAGAAAAAAAAGATCCTCTATTGGGATTCTCCTGGGCATCCCCAAGACTCCCTAATTTCCGCTGGGACATCTCCCAGGGTATTAGTCAGTGGTCTTAGCACGTCTGCTGACCAGCTCCCTTTTTTCTTCATGGAGGGCGGGGAGGTGCTGACTGCAAGTAAGTCTAGAAATAAGCTTCACTATTCCCTCCTGGGACGCGACCAGTTACAGGTTCACAGACTGCAAAACAAGCAAGCAGTTTCCAGACAAATGGAAAACATTCAGACAGGAAGATGGACCACAAGTAAGAACTCACCTCCAAGGAGTCTTCAGAGAGTCAGGGTGGTCGCCAAATCCTGGATGAGCCCCCAAATGAAAGACTGCCCTGCCAGAGTTGGGGAGATCCTCACTCAAGTTTCGGGATGACGCGGCCACCCAAAAACTCATGAGAGACCGTTCTTGTTGCAAGCACACCAGGTTTATTCAGGATAGGCCAGATCTGGGGTCAAACACATAGCCTAGCAGGCCAGAGGAGTTCAACCCCAAGCACAAGGAACAAGGGGTATTTAAAGGGAAAAACCACAAACTATGGGGAGTGAGGGGGAATTCCAACCCAAGGTATTCAGTCAGTTAGGGAGGGGAACATATTTATTTTAGGAATGTAATCTTTATCTACTGGTTGGCAGGGTGGAGAGCCTTGTGAACCTGTTGACCTCCATTCCTAGTTCTACCCTCATTGTAGTTTGGCCAGAAGGGGCAGGTCTTAGGAACCAGAGCCCTGAGGCTCTGAGTTAAGCCAAGTTCCTGGAACTCAGAGTTCTAAACTAGCTGACCTGCATTCTTAGTCCTGCTCAGTCTGCTAGCGGTCATAAAAACATTTTTTTAATATCTTCCATACTTTTCATTAGCAGCAAGAAAAGTTAGCTTCTTTCTTTTTGTTTTGTTTTTGTTTTTTTTGTTTTTGTGGTTTTTCGAGACAGGGATTCTCTGAGCAGCCCTGGCTGTCCTGGAACTCACTCTGCTAATCCCAGCACTTGTGAGGCAGAGGCATGAGGATTTCTGAGTTCAAGGCCAGCCTGGTCTATAGTGTGAGTTCCAGGACAGCCAGGGCTATACGGAGAAACCCTGTCTCGAGAAAACAAACCAAACCAAAACAAAACAAAACCCAAACAAACAAAAAAACAAAAAACAAAAACAAAAAATAAAAACAAAAACAAAAACAGCTTCTTTCTTAATAGGCTTCTTGTGTGGAACAACCTCTAGATAATCCCAAATGTCTCCCCTGGAGCTGGGGAGGCTCGCATTTCAGTGCATGCAGACAGAACACACTTTGGGGAAGTATAGCCTCTGAATCTGTGTGGTTCTACCTTCTAGCTCTTCATTCTTTCTAAGATCCAGAAGTTTCATGTAAGCACAATTCATGCCTCAACTTTCTTGAAGTTAGATTAAACAAATGGAACTTCCTTGGCTGAATTCAATAAACTTTCAGTGTATTGCCGTGTGTGTGTGTGTGTGTGGGGGGGGGGTTAAGGTAGAAGATAGAGGACAAAATCTGGTGTTTTCATTCATCATTCTTTACCATATTTTTGAGAAATTATCACACTGACTTGGTTTGTGTTGTTTATTTTCTTATGCTTGCTCCCTGCCATCTGGTTATCTCTAGTGCTACCTGCACTTGCTAAATCTGACTGGAGCCTGTCCTTCCTGTGATCCTGGTTGTGTCAGAATTCCTCAGAGTCAAACTGTCTTTGTGATTCTGTGATTCTGGGATCCTGTGATCCTGGGATTGTTAGAGCGCCTGGGAGTAGAGTTTCCTCTGGGTGTTGTGGGAGTGGCTGTGGAGCTTGTGCCCAAGGTCTGCTCAGGACACTAGCCCAGACAGACCAGCAATCATTTTAATTTTTATTGTTATTTTTAATTAAATGCATAATAGAAAATAAATATAATTAATTATCCTCAAACTGCTTCCATAGGCCAGGCAGATTTAGTTTTGGTTTATTTGAGATGGGGCTTCTTTGAGTGTCCTTGATAGACAGAAAGACAGACAGACAATAAAAGAGGTTAAATATAAATATAATTAACTTTTCTGGAACTTTTAATGTAGATCATGCAGACTTTGAACTCATAGAAGATCCCCCACATTGGCTCTTTGCCCTACTGTACTGATTCCTGTGTTTCTTTTGCTCCTTTCTTTCACTGACTCACAAACACACACTTGTTTGTTTATTTGTTTGGTTGATTGGTTGCATTTTTTTCAGGACACATGGCCAAGTACCTACACAAGGCCAGCCACAAAAAAATAAATAAATAAATATCTCTGAAAGTCTGTTGGAGGGGGCATCAGTAGGCCACAGACATACACATGTGGGGATGTGTGGGACATGAAACAATTTCAGCAGTCTTCAATGCATGTCTTCTTGGTCTGAGTATCTCAGAGATATTGAGGAAAGTTGCAGCAATAAATACTACACCAGTGATGTACAGAACCTGGTCCAGGTGCTCAGGGTTTCATACACAAATACCTTTAACTAACTAGATAGTAGGAAGGTGAAAAGTACCTCTTTGTGGCCATTCTACATAGAAAGCTGTCCATTCGTGCCTATATAAAAGTCTCCCCAACTGTGCACATAAGACCCTGTTCCCCACAGGATGCTTTAAATCCTTGAAGTGTGACTTGACTAGGTCCAGTGGGGTAGAGCTAGTGGTCTGCCTTATTGTAGTTTTCAAGAAAATAAAAAAGAATAAATAAAATACAAGAACAGAAACAAGAAAACAAGCCTACAGGGATGCAGGAAAGACACCGATTGCAGCCTATCACAAAAAATGTGTATCAGGAGGGTCCCTCCAGTCTCCACCAAAGCCTGTGGTGTTCTTTGACTCCAATCAAAAGGTATCCAGAGAGGGAGAACTATCCTTAGAGTAGGCTCTACAGGCTTGGAAGAACCTGTTAGCTTCCACCAGAACCTGGGTCTGAATGGAGCTCTCTGTCTCCAACTAAGGGGAGCTGGGAAGGGTCCTCTGGGCACACTCCCCCACCCCCTGGGCCAGGTGGGAGTTCATGGCATGTCTGCACTACCTTCATTGGCCTCCAGGTTGTGGAGACAAAAGAAATCACCCGACACTGAACAAGATAAAAAACCACTTAGAACACGACAAAGACAAGACACACAACACACAGAAGTGAGCCCCAAATCTCTGATCATTCAGTTGAGACTGAATTGCTCTCTAGAAAACATTATACAATTGAGGCAAGGAGGATCCCAGCATTTCCCAGCCACTGCACCAAACATAAGAAGTGAAAATCACTAAAGAATGACCCCACACTCAGAAAGCATGCAAACTCAAAGTGCATTTATTCTGCAGAAACAACTGTCATGCAGGGGTCAGCCATTGTCTGATGACCCCAGACAAAGGCATGAAGGCCTTCTTATAGGAAACCCAGGACTCTCCTTAGAAGGATTAGGTAATCTGAAATTTCATTTGTGGGTGCTACTGGCTCACAGGCATTCAGAAGTCTGCATTCCTATGTCATGAATGTTCAACCATGTGATGAATGAAATAGGGCTGTCCAGCTCACATGGCCGATTCTAAGATAAGGTTTTTTCCATTTTTGTGATTATCATCAAGCTGTTCTTGTAGAGGTGGTTTTATGATCTGTTCTATATTTTATGGTCTGTTCTTAGAGCTGATGTTTTATGACTTAGTTTCTGGGACTTATGGTCTATTGCAGGAGCTGGTCACTTATGGCCTTTTTTTGAAACCAGGCCTGATAATTAAAATCCTTAAATGGGGAAAAACGGGTTTATGTTGCCCTTTCACATTTTACTCTTTATTCTTATTTTCCATTAAAATGTATAATAAAAGCTAAATATAATTAATCATCCTCAAAATTCGTCTAAATGCCAGGAAATCTTAGTTTTAATTTATTTGAGAAGAAATTTCTCTGTATAGCTTTGATAGACAGAGAGACAGACAGAAAATACAAGGAAGATTAAATAAATAGATAAAGGTAAATATAAACATAAATATAATTAATTATGCTGAAAATCCTGTAGGTCAGGGAGACTTTAAACTCAGAAATTAGACCACGCTGGCTATGTGCTCTTCTATATTGATTCCAATCATCTTGTTGCTCTTTTCTTTCACACACACAAACATGCACTTGTTTCTTTGTTTGCTCAGTGGGTTGTATTTTTTTTCTTTTCCTGCAAGTGTGGCCTAGTGCCTACTGAAGCCCAGACACAAAAAATAAATAAGTAAATATCTATGTAACACAAACCTGCAGGGGGCACTAAGTAGATGATGGAAACACACATGTGTGAGCATGAAACAGTTTTAACAGTCTTCCATGCATGTATCCTTCATCTGACTATGGAGGAGAGATTGAGGAAAGCTGCAGCAGTGGGAACTACAGAAACTTGGGGGGTCAGTGTCCAGAATGATTTACTACACCAACAGCTACTTCACTGAAGTTATACATGTTAGGGGTTCTGACCACATGCTTGCCTGCAAAAAGTAAGTAATAAAAGAGGCCATGGATTAAGAGCACAAGAAATGTACAATCACACTATGACAGTATGTAGGGTTTGTGTGTGTGTGTGTGTGTGTGTGAGTGTAAGTATGTATATTGTTTTTTCACAGTTGTTTTGTGTGTGTGTGTGTGTGTGTGTGTGTGTGTGTGGTGTTGGTGGTAGTTCTTTGTTTATTTCTAAGTATCTCTAGGGAATGTGCTTTCTTTGATCTGTATACCTTAGAAATAGTCAAGAATTTTTAAGTTAAAAAGGGAAAACTAGTGCACACATGTGTGATTTTGCCCATTATTTTTGTTTCATGTGACTAGGAGGCTCCTCAGATATTACTCTGTAACACTAAAATGGATAAAAGAAGCTTAGCAAAAAGGCTGTTTCACCTCCTGACTGTCACTTTTCTTAAAACCAGCAAGAAAGTGACAGACACTTATGTGCTGAGGATTTCCCTGGTGCTATTTGTATCTTGATGTTAATTCTGCTTCCTCAAGAGGGGCTGCCCTGATGAGGAGTGAGTCACATACTCAGGTGACTTCATGCGAACCATCTCCCTATTTTAGCAGGTAAAATAAAGACTAGAGCATGTGACTGGGCAGTGGAAGGGAAAGATGAGGATCAAGGTTTTAGAGAGCAGAAAGAGAGGAAGGAGGAGGCAGATGAGGAGACTGAGGAGACAGAGGAAGAGGAGGTACAAGAAAGATAAAACAGAATCACGTGGCCTGAGAAGAAGCCACAAGTAGCAAGGGATCTCATAGCTGGGGAATAGAGTAGTGTAGTGGTATATCTGCCCAATCTAGGTGTGCAGCTATAAATATTATAATTGAGTTGTGTGTTCTTTGAATGGGCTTATTGGAGATTTACTCCAACACTTATGTTGTAGTTATGAAACTTTATTCCCTAATGCTTCATAACATGAAATTAAACAGATATATTATAACATGATTGCTGATGAAATAAAAATTTCTCTGGTATTCAATGATAATTTTATAGCAAAAACATATCAACCCAAAAATTATGAACATTATACAAATAATAAAATGTTTTGTTATCTTTGTATTTCTTTGCCTAAAAAAGGAAAGAAAAATACTTCCTTGTCTTTAGAACTGAAATTTAGGGACTAAAAAGTAATAGGCCCTGAGTAATCACTTTCAACATGGTGGCCATGGCAGTCTCCTACCTCGGGTTTTCCATCCTTCTGCTTACGCACTGGTGCAAGTAGAGATATTCTTGAAGTACACAGGTGGCCATGGAATGCTGCATGTGGTTTGACATGAAGGGGCTTGAATATGAATGAAATGGGTTGGCTAGAGTGTGAAGGGGCCAAGACTTCCATTCTCAGAGCAGTGCTGACTGGAGCTGAACTCAGCTGTTGAAGAGTGGGTACCATGGTTGTCTAAAGAAAGGTTTCCCAGGGAGATTGTAGAAAGAAAGGGCTCTGTGAGTGAAGCAAAGTAGACAAAGTGTCCTGATCCTAAAGACTGTTGTCAGAAGGAAAGAAGATACTTGATAAATGACAGTGATATGGCTGTCACATTCTCTTCTTCCTACACTCATTACCCCTGTCTTCCCAGGGAAGTAGATTGGCCCTTATGGCCATCTTGGCTGAATGGAAGATGGGTTATACCTCTGAAAAGCTTAGGAATAGCCTGAAGGCCAGGTTATCATAACCTAGACTTTGTCAGCCCTATCCCAGGGGGTTTGCTTATCCATTCTCTAAGTGACCCTACCATAGACATGACTAGACTCTGGATGGGTGAATTCCATGATTTGTTCTTATTGATGGCTCCTGTTGGGAGCAGATGAAGATTGGAGTGAATGTGTTTATTATGTATAACACAGTATACCTCAGTAACTCTGATGCATAAGCCTTCCTCTGGTGAGACTCAGAGACATCTTCCTCTGGTCTAGGTAACAGTGTTTCTGAATAAGTGACCATTGCATGCAAAACTGGCCAAGGTGTGCAAAAACTAGAAACCTCAGCTTCCTCCTTCTGCATGACTACAACCTTAGATTTTTCCTTATAGACACAGCCTACCCAGACCCACTAACTTCTCCTGTGTTATACATAATAAACATTTTTTGTGTGTTTTATTTTTTGTAGGTGTTCCAACAGAAAGCACAGCTCAAGATCCCAGCTTTCTATATATCTGTATGTTATTTTTTGTTGACCTGAAACACATATGTAGACAAGGTAGTCCTTAACTCATAGAACTCTGCATACTTCTGCTTCCTGAATGCTGGGATTTAGGTTGTGTACATTCAGGCTTGAGCAGTTCCCCTTTCTTTCTTCTCATTACCCCAATCAAGGTTTTCAGGACTAATTCATTTAGAGCATGGCATATTCTTGCTATTACTGCCTCCTTCAAATCTGGCTTCATTAAATTAGGCATTGCTTATTGAAGCAATACTCACTGATTAAGATCCAGAACTATGCCTTTGTGCAATAATGGTAAAAGCACAAATAAAAACAGAGCTGTCCCTTCAGACTAGACTCTTGCACGTCCTGGTGCTGCTCCATGTATTCTAAGGGCATTTGTTCTGTTTCCAACTAATCTCTTTCCACAGGTCTTTTTTCCCCCATCTTATCTCAAACTCTCCTTCACTGGATTAGAAAGAAAGTGAGGTATTTAAGGACAGATAAAGTTTTAGAATACTACACCCCAAACCCAGAGCTTTCCCTTCACACATAAACAAAGCAGGTGGAAGCATCGTCAGTCCCTGAGCACAGCAGCCTTCCATTGGTGAGTCTTTGTTTCCCTTATGCTCTTCCTTCATCCTGGATTCCTTCTCTCTACTTGGGGCATGTGCACGTCAAGACTTCACCATTCTATGCAGATATTACATTCCTACAAAAAACATTCTGAATGTTCTTTCTTAGAGATTACAGTTTTCAGGTTATGTTTCATTTACATCTACGGTCATTTGTCTTTCTTGCTTGTGGTTTGTGAGAACAGTGTCAGTAAGTTTATTGCTTATAGAGTTCTAGCATTTACCTTAGATAGGAGATTTTTTTTTCAAATTTTCTTTCCTTTTTTTAAACTTTCATTGCATTATGATGAGAAAAGTTACATGATTTCAATTTATCTGAATTTGTTAACATTTAAAAACATATTTTAAGTAAATAGAATTAAATCACATTCTTGTTTCCCTTTTGTACCCCCACTCCTCCCAGAGACCCCCTTCAATACCTGCAATATCTTTTTTGTCATATTCCTTAAAATTTATAAAATATTATAACAATAAAAATAAGTATTATAAAAGTTGTTCGATATAAAACAACAATCAATTTAACAGTCTTATGTAGATGCTTGTCTACAGCAATTGTAAAAATACATTTTTCTCAATATAAATTTTAAATAACTCCAAACATATTAACTGTATACTTCAAAATAATATATCACTACTAGTATTTTCTTAAATAAACATAAATATATAAAGTCTTTTTGTTTGGTTTGTATTTAGTAGAGTTTAAAATCTAGGCTCTCACTGTGGTACAAGCCCAAAATAACAATTTTTAGACATTGGATTTCATTGTAATAAGGCTGTACTTCAATGACCCTCACATCACCAAAGGATTTTATCTTGATTGTAGCTAAGCTGAGAGCTGATAGTTCTGCTGCACCAAGAAATGAATTGTAGGCTCGATTTTAGGATACAGACTTCCTGCTATGGTTAAAGCTATTTGACTTGAGTGAGTGACTTTATTCTCAGCCCACAGAGAACAGGCTATATTCATTTAAGAAATGGTGTAGGTATTAAGATGGTCTATCCATAAAGTCATTCACCAACTGTTTCAATGAACAATGGTTCTGTTTGGAGGGTGGCACAGACATTAGGTGAGAGTAAGAATTTGATTCATTAGCTGTGATAATTTGGAAAAGCATTCATCTCAGAGAAAGAGTAACTTGTAAAGTCCTCTTCTTCAAACTTGATACAAGAGTTACAAATGTCAAGCAAAGCATTCAGTGTCACTCTTTGTTGTTCTCTTCCAAGCAAACTCCCTAGTTATAATCTTTTGGGTATATAAATACTTTTGAAATATATAAGCTGTTCTGAAAACCATAGTATAGTGTAAAGACATGAAATAAACAATGCTACTAACAGAGAGGCTGAGATAGGAGAAGCAAGATTTCAAGATCCTTTTGTTGTAAACAGCCAGACACTGTCACAAACAAACAAGCTGAAAGTGTATATAGATTGTACAATATTGGACCTATTTCCCCAATTACCAAATTATAGAGACCATTGAATGACAATCAACAAATTTCTAATTCCTCATATTATTGAATTTCAATCGATTAGGATATGTTGGTAATATTTATTTTCATATTGAGATATTAAGAAAAAGTAATTGTCACTTCCTGTTGTTTTTGTTGTAAGAGGTATAATTAGGTTTGTGTGGATTTGTTGAAAGATTACCTTCTTGCTTCTTCTAGGGTGTAGTTTTGCTCCTTACGTTTACGTTTTTCATCTATTATCCTTTGTAGGGCTGCATTTGTGGAAATATAATGTGTAAATTTTGTTTTGTCATGGAATATCTTATTTTCTCCATCTATGGTAAGTGAGAGTTTTGTTGGGTATAGTAGCCTGGGCTGGCATTTGTGTTCTTGTAGGGTCTGTATGACATCTGCCCAGGATCTTCTAGCTTTCATAGTCTCTGGTGAGAAGTCTGGTGTAATTCTGATAGGCCTGCCTTTACATGTTACTTGACCTTTTTCTCTTACTGCTTTTAAAATTCTTTCTTTGTTTAGTGCATTTGGTGTTTTGATTATTATGTGTCTGGAGGAATTTCTTTTCTGGTCCAGTCTATTTGTAGCTCTCTGGGTTTGTATGTTCATGAGCATCTCTTTCTTTAGGTTAGGGAAGTTTTCTTCAATAATTTTGTTGAAGATACTTACTGGCCCATTACATTGGGAATCTTCACTCTCTTCTATATCTATTATCCTTAGGTTTGGTCTTCTCATTGTGTCCTGGATTTCCTGGATGTTTGGGGTTAGGAGCTTTTTGCTTTTTGCATTTTCTTTGACCATTGTGTCAATGTTTTCTATGGTATCTTCAGCACCTGAGATTCTCTCTTCTATCTCTTGTATTCTGTTGGTGATATTTGCATCTATGACTCCTGATTTCTTCCTAGGTTTTGTATGGCCAGTGTTGTCTCTCTTTCTATTTTCTTTATTATTTCTATTTCTGTTTTTAGATTCTGGATGGTTTTGCTCATTTCCTTCACCTGTTTGATTGTGTTTTCCTGTAGTTCTTTATGGGATTTTTTGTGTTTCCTCTTGAAGGGCTTCTAGCTGTTTACCTGTGTTCTCTTGTATTTCTTTGAGGGTGCTAGTTATGTCTTTCTTAAAGTCCTGTATCATCACCATGAGAAGTGATTTTATATCTGAATCTGCTTTTCTGGCTTAATGGTGTGTCCAGGACTTGCTATTGTGGGAGAATTAGGTTCTGATGATGCCATGTTACCTTGGTTTGTGTTGTTTATTTCCTTATGCTTGCCCCTGCCATCTGGTTATGTCTAGTGCTACCTGCCCTTGCTAAATCTGACTGGAGCCTGTCCTTCCTGTGATCCTGGTTGTGTCAGAACTCCTCAGAGTCAAGCTGTCTCTGTGATCCTGTGATTCTGGGATCCTGTGATCCTGGGATTGTTAGATCACCTGGGAGTGGAGCTTCCTCTGTGTGTTGTGGGACTGGCTGTGGAGCTTGCACCCAAGGTATGCTCAGGACACCAACCTAGACAGACTGGAAGGAACCTGAGTCACTGGGCTGGCAGAGTTTGTGTGTGCCTGGTCCCGCTGGTCCCAGTTACTCCCAGTGTTGGGACGATGTTGGCTGCTCCTCACCTCTGATCCTGGGTGTGTCAGAGTGCCTGGGAGTGAAGCTTCCTCTGGGTTTTGTGGGACTGGCTGCAGAGCTTGTGCCCAATGTCTGCTCAGGACACCAGCCCAGATAGGATAGGAGATTCTTAATTCATGGTTACATAAGAAAAATATTTATATTCTCAAGAAATAAATGTAGGAAACATAAGGTCAGATAATGTGCTGGGTAAGGAGAAATATTTTGAGGAAGGATGGCTTTCTAGAATCATTCAGATCCTATCAGGAGACACAAGGCTCTTTAGCTACTGTTTTCTGACTTTTTCTGGCTGTACCTCTAATATGGACCCAGGCAGGATCACCAGCTCATTAATACTTTATAGTACTAGTTACTATCTAATCACTCCTAGTATTGGAAATGGCATCTTCTGTCAGGTGAGATAAAAGGAAGCCAATGAGCCTGTGGGGAGAAACTTTCCCAAAATAACTGTATTGATCTCCAAATATGAATTCCTATAACAGGTCTCTTAGTGACCTAAATGTGTGTTAACAGAATCAATGCATTTATTATTCCATTATATTTGCAAAATGAACTCTCTAATGGTGGATGAGAGAGGGTTTCCACTAGGGACACAGTAGTCATAGCACTAAGAGAGAAACATAAGTAAGCTCTTTTGTCTGAGAAGATGCAGGGGAGCTGTTAAAAGTAACCCTTTGATGAGATTTGATGATACCCTTAGTTGACTTTCTAGCATTCTCTTGCTTTGTCTACCCCTTAATACCCCAGAATCTACTTCCGTATCTTTTCCCTGTCGCTAAAGCCTTTCTCTGGAGGAATACTGTCTATTATCAAGCTTTAAATGATACCCAAATGATGACAACTCTCAAACTTCAATCTCTAGCTCAGTCCTTTCAGAGCTTCCTATTGTGTATCACCACTTGCCTACTGGCTTCTTCCTTCAGATGTCCTATCAGGTGATTAAGCTCAGAAAGCTAAGCCACACTCCTTAGTCCAACAATTTCTATCTCAAGGAAGCACATCAATACCTTTCCCTATCACTTGTCAAAGCCAGAAATCTAGTCTCTATCTGTGACCCTGTCCTGTCCTGTCAGTCTGCCATTGCCACACTGAACAATAGCTTCCTGTTTTTAAGATAACTTACAGAGCTCTGTCTCTCTTGAAAACTATCTTTTTGTTTATTTCTTCCAAGGTGTTTCTTACCAATTCTTTTTGCACTTCAGAGGATTTACAAAAACTTATCACCCTCTCCCTGAGCATTTGGCCTCTTTAAAACCTAGAGAAGGAAGAGAGTCCAACACTTTCATAATAGCAGTGGCCTTGTGTCATGCCTACTCTGTAACATTAATTTTTTTTAAACCTTATTTTTACTGATCATTTTTAAATGCTTTAAAACCTCCCTTGTAGCCCACCAACTACCAGAGGTAGTGGAAAAGAAAGGATAAGGAGGAAATGGACTTGTTTAGAAAAGTTTTATTAAATGACTCCCTCTGTCTTGGCTGGAAATTGGCAGTTTAGTTCATAGGTTTGCATTCAGCAGCAGCTTGATCCACTTGCAAACACTTCACAGATATACCAGCAGCCTACCTCAGTAGCAACATCAGTGACATGACATTACAGAGACAGCCAGGGCTCAGCCTTGGCTTGTGTCAGCAGGATTGACCAGCGGGAACACAAGGAGAAGTTCTCAGCTATGCCTCTCTCAGGAAAATATAGATCAGTAAAGAGGCAAGACTCACAAGGGTTATCCAACTAGCTCTATAAGCAAACCTAGTTCAGGGACTGTCGCTTCATTGAAACCTATTTATACCCTCCAAATATTACATTTTTTTCCACATGTCTTGCCTCAGCATAGGACTTGACTTAGCACATGTATGTAATCAGCCTGAGTTCAGGGAGTCCTGACAAATGCAGCTCAATCATGAAAAGTAAGGTAGATCAATACATATGTACTATTAGTAAATTATAATGGGCCTTGTTATGTTTTTGGTTTAGCAGAACATCTTTTCTCCTGTGTCTTCTTTAGTGAAATGCTCCTTCACTATTCTGCCTTATTTTTTTTTAACTGTATTTACTTCAGGAAAATACCCCTTCATGTGCTTAGTAAGTTGCCTGCTATTTTCTGTGCGTGTGGGACTCACCAGCCCTCTAACATCTGCATGATGACCCAGTATATCTAGACTGGCTACACATTTACATTAGTTGTTGAATTTTTCACAGGACACCAGTATGAATAGTTCAATAACATATTCCAATCACCCAATAGGGGTCTCATCATCTTTTACCATACCTCCAGGTTCCCCTCTGGGATATTTCTTGGGAAATCTCAAATCTCTAAAGCTATTGCCTGACTTGAGGACATCAAAGCTTGTACACCTCTGCAATAAGGTCTGGATTCATTCGCATTAGACAACAGCTCTAAATGGCCACTTAATAGCACATTCGATCCAATTATTTAAAGGGATCTTCATATAGACTGCCAGTGGTCTGGTAAATGGAAAGAGATCCCTTATTCCCAAGCTTTTTATTTTTTAATTTTTTTTTTGGTTTTGGTTTTTTAGTTTTTTCAAGACAGGGTTTCTCTGTGTAGCCCTGGCTGTCCTGGAACTTACTCTGTAGACCAGGCTGGCCTCGAACTCAGAAATTCACCTGCCTCTGCTCCCAAGTGCTGGGATTAAAGGCGTGCGCCACCACTGCCTGGCTCCAAGCTTTTACCTATCTTCACTGCAGTTGCAACTCCTTTCTCTGTTCTTCTTGTCCTCCAACTCAACTTCTCCTAGCTATAAAACAGCAAACAAATGACACTACAACCCTCGATCCAGCTAACAAACTGCCTCCTTTCCACCACTGACTTGCCTCTATGCCTTCCAAAACCCCAACCACCTCCTCAGCTTCCTCTTCTCACCAGACTTCCCCCAGAGCCTCCTTGCTCTGCAGATTTCTCCCCTCCTCGTGTTGCAGCTGCAGGCCATTCCAATTGTCCTACACTGGCACCTACTTTCAACCCTCCCACAACTTGCTCTAAGTCCACAGCCAACCTCCCTACAAGTTCTTCTCCCCCATACCTGGTACACCTACCCCAGCATTAGTTCTTCCTTTAAGGAAAGTTGATAGGGTAGATGTTCTAATCAGAGTGCATGTACCTTTCTCACTAAGTGAACTTTCTCAAATAGAAAACAGACTGGGATCCTATACCACTAGCTCTTCTGCCTTTATGAAACCATTTCAGTATATTACTCAAATTTTAGCTTGGCTTTCCATGATGTATGTATGACCCTCATTAATGCCGGCAAATTTGGGAACAGGTGAAAGTACACTCAGGTAAGACTCATCAAACAGATCCAACATATCCAATCATATCTGACACAGTACCTGAACATGATCCTTGATGGAATTATAATTCCCCTAGGCTAGGTATTTTAGCCTAGTATGGATTCACAATCCCCCTCCTGGCTAGTCTCTGTAAGGAAGCCTTAAAATCAATACATTTTGAAAAACTCCAAGAGGTCACTCAGGACAAACAAGAAAACCCATCTCAAAGTTATAAAGCACCTTACAAAGGCCCTATTACCCTATACTAATTTAGACCCTGAAAACTCAGAAGGTAAGCAATTCCTGATGGCCTACTTCTTTTTCTAGAGCCACCCTGACATAAAGGCAAACTTAGACATTAGGAGAGGGGACCCCTAACTCCACAGGCAGAAACCTTGGCACTGCCTTCAAAGTGTACCATCAGTGAGATGAAGAGGCCCAAAGGCAAAAGTACCATATGCTGGCAAAGGCTATGCAACCAGCCCCAGCCACTGCCTGGGACTCCTGGACTTCCAAGGCTCAGAGACCACCAGGTATCTGCTACAAATGAGATCACCAAGCACTGGGCAAGGGCTTGCCCTAACTCTGGCAAGTGAAAAGGACCATGCCCTAGGTGTCATCAGTCCCTTGTGCCACACAGGACAGAGGGACTTTGTAATCCGCTGAATCGTCTCACCAGCAAGAACGCACGTGGACACCAGGATCCTTCTGCAGCAAGCGTTTATTGCATCTTTAAGAGGAAGATCCCAAGCCCCGAAAAGGCACTGCTTATATACACCCTGGAGCAGCGTGTT